>PVJA010027564.1:0-28486 GCA_004027025.1 Myocastor coypus | reverse complement strand
TTTTTTTTTTTTTTTTTTTTTTTTTTTTTTTTTTTTTTTTTTTTTTTTTTTGTCTTTTTGAGACAGGGTCTCACTGTGCAGTTGAGGCTGGCCTTGAGCTCACTTTTGTAGCCAAGGCTGGTCTCGAACTCGCACCAATCCTCCTGCCTCAGCCTCCCGAGTGCTGGGATTACAGGCGTGAGCCACCACGCCCGGCTGGATATTAATTTTTTTTAACCTTACTATTTTTTTTTTTTTAACTATTCTATGTTTGGCTCAGCCTACCCTGTGGGTGGGCTGGTGGAGCATGTGCTGGGCATCCAGCTGTGGTCACTGTGGTTGCCTAAGCAGGTACTTTAGACTACTGAACTATCTCGCTGGCCTTTACCATAATATTTTGAATATTGAACTTTTTTTTGGTACTGGAAATTGATAAACTTTTTTTCAAGCCTAGTATTGTCATGTAGTCTAACATGATAATTTCTGTTCATTTCTAGATAAGGCTCTAAAGGAAATCGTTGAGCGTGTTTTTCAGTCAAACTACTTTGACAGCACTCACAACCACCAGAATGGGCTGTGTGAGGAAGAGGAGGCAGTGTCGGCACCTGTGGTGGAGGACCAGGTGGCAGAGGCTGGTGTGTGCTCAGCTGCCCTTCCTTTGCTATGAGTTCATTGCTCAGCTATTACAGTCATACCTTTAGGGTTTTAAGAGACCAAGTGTGACAATAGGACCACACCAAGAGTAACAGAGGGTAGGAATCATAATAGGGCAGTCATTTGGAGCTTTGATGATGGTAGAACTGGGAGTTCTCTTGTTTGTGAGAATATGGGGCCAGGCCAGTCATTGAAAAGATTTTGTTTGTTTTGTTTTTGTCTTTGACACAGGGTCTTGCTATGCGGGCTGCTCTTGAGCTCACTTTGTAGTACAGGCTGTTCTCCACCCACAGTGGTCCTCCTGCCTCAGCCTCCTGAGTGCTGGGATGACAGGAGTATACCACCATGCCTGTCTGAAAAAGACTCCTCTTCTCTTCTCTTCTCTTCTCTTCTCTTCTCTTCTCTTCTCTTCTCTTCTCTTCTCTTTCTCTTTCTCTTTCTCTTTCTCTTTCTCTTTCTCTTTCTCTTTCTCTTTTTCTCTTTCTCTTTCTTCCTCTTTCGTTCTTTCTTTCTTTCTTTCTTGGTCCTTTTGAGACAGGGTCTCACTGTGCAGTTCAGCCTGGCCTTGAGCTCACTTTTGTAGCCCAGGCTGGTCTCAAACTCACACCGATCCTCTTGCCTTACCCTTCCAAGTGCTGGGATTGCAGATGTATGTCACCACGCCTGGCCAAAAAAGACTTTAAAATAATTTGGCCTGTTATTCCCATATTCTTTATCATGATGTCATGCAAAATGATTTTTTTAAATTCTAAGGTTAGTGTAGCTTGATAAATTAAGTTTTATTGAGAAAGAGAGTTCAAACTGGCCTTAAAATCAGTGTTTATGGCCTTGACATCTTGGCGCCCCTCCTGGCTCAATCTCCCAAATGTTGACATTATAAGGGCACATTACCATATCCCATATAATTTGATAATCTGGAGGTAAAAATTGTATGGTGGCATGAGGTCTTTCGATTTTAGTACCTGGTGCAACACATGTTGATCACATTCATCATAGGGCATTTGTACCTGCGTATAATAGATCTTTTTTCCCACTCCCCTTCCTTGAACCACTTTGTTAACAAAAGCTTTGCGCCCATTTTTTCCTTTTTTTAGTCCTTGTCCTTTCCTACCTTTCCTACCTTTCCCCGTTCCTCCTCTCATTCAGTTTCTCAGCCTCTTATTTTTCTTTTGAGACAGCGTACCTCAGTACACTTGGAGAAATGTATAATGGCAGCTTTCCACCATTACATTGTCCTATAGACTACCTTGACTGACTTAAATCTTAGGCTTTTCACATTTTATTTCTCATCATTTTTTAATCTCTTAGAACCTGAGCCAGCTGAAGAATACACTGAGCAAAGTGAAGTTGAATCAACAGAGGTATGGTTGGTTTTTTTTTTTTTTTTTTTTTTAAGCATAATACTAGTTGTGATTTTCTGCCTCTCAAGCAGATGTCTGAAATATTGACTTTGCTTTGCAGTATGTAAATAGACAATTTATGGCAGAAACGCAGTTCAGCAGTGGTGAAAAGGAACAAGTGGAGGAGTGGACAGTTGAAACAGTTGAGGTGAGAGTTCATATTTCTAGTTGATGTTTTTGTCGTTAATAATTTTTCTCCTGTTAATAAATTAAGAATGTCTTTGCTATCATTAATTTATTATCAAACTCATTACACAAGCCCATTTAAAAGGTGATTGTTTATTTCTCTGGATGTGTATTAGAATTTGCTGGTGGCTGATGTGATCATAAAAATCATTTTAGCCAGGCATGGTGGCGCACGCTTGTAATCCCAGTACTTGGGAGGCTGAGGAAGGAGAATCAGTGTGAGTTCAAGACCAGCCTGGGCTACCAAAAAAAAATTCAGACAGCTGTATCTGCGGATTCCTGTTTCAGTATATCAGGTTGCTGTACAAAAATCTGACCTCTCACATCAATAGCTTTCAGAGAAACCTACTTCATGACAAATGTCTTAGGGTGTCATCCTAAACTCTTTATATAATGGTCAACTCAGCCTGCCCTAGGGGGTGGGGCTGGTGCAACATGTGATGCCTGGGATCGAACCGAGGTCCCTGAAGTTACCTAAGCAGGCACTTGAGACTGCTGAGCTATCTTGCTGGCCCCATCATCCTGAACTCTTGTTCTGATGTTTTTGTACCTGGCTATAGGTTTCTTGAGTGGTTTTTTTGTTTGTTTGTTTTTGGTGTTGTTGCTCAGCTTATGTTTAAGTCTTCTAAGCTTCTCATCTCTAGTCTATTGATTCACTTAATAGTTCCTTATCTGCTCCCAGATCACCCTATTTATTTTCACAAGCTATTTGTAGAAAAAGTTAACTTTGATTATATACCAGGCGTCTCCTTAGTTGTGCTTTGCCTATAAATTGTAGAAAGGGAAAAAAAGAAGCCAGGAGTAGTGGCACATGCCTGTAATTCTCAGCACTTGGGAGATGAGGCAGGAGGATTGCAAGTTTGAGGCTTCCTGGCTACATAATGAGTAGCTGGAGTGCATAGTAAGATCTTATTCTCCCCCACACACAAGTCTTACAAGTGGATCTTACTCATTTGTCCCAATCCCTATCCTCCTTTAGGTACCTGCTTTTGTATCTCCAAAAATAGTTTTAAGGTTTGAATAATAGATTTTTTTTCTTTAAAAAATTACTCTGCTGTCAGAATCTTTCTCCAAAGATGGTGCAGTTGTCAGTAATTTTTTTTTTTTTTTTGTCTTTTTGAGACAGGGTCTTTGCTATGCAGTTGAGGCTGGCCTTGAGCTCACTTTTGTAGCCCAGGCTGGTCTCGAACTCGCACCAATCCTCCTGCCTCAGCCTCCCGAGTGCTGGGATTACAGGCGTGAGCCACCACGCCCGGCAGTTGTCAGTAATTTGAGCTCTGTTGAAATAGCAAGATGCATTATTAATAGTTTGAGGGAAAATTGAACTGTTACTGCAGAAGGATACTTAGAAATATTGGCTCATGGGGGCCTGGTAGACAGCTCCGTGGCACAAGTGCCTGCCTGGCAAGTGTAAGATTGTGAGTTCAAACCCCAGTCCCAGGGGGAGGGAGGTTATTGGCTCTTGAAACCCTAATAAAGTATTGTACACTTATCCAATAATGAATATGTTTTAGAAATATTACAGGACAGTTAGAATAATATTAAAAAGTTCTATAGAATGGTAGTTTATGTGCCCAACCATTTGGACTTGGGCCACATGGGCTGGGTATGTGTTTTTTTTTGTCTTTGAGACAGGGTCTCACTATGCAGTTCAGGCTGGCCTTGAGCTCACTTTCATAGCCCAGGCTGGTCTTGAACTCGCACCGATCCTCCTGCCTCAGCCTCCCGAGTGCTGGGATTACAGGCGTGCACCACCACGCCCGGCCTGGGTATGCATTTTTATGGGAATTATGTTATAGATATTAATGGGGACATGGACATGAATTATTATTACATTTGTTTTATTGGAACATATGTATTGGTCTTATAGCAAGGTTGAGAACTAAAATAGCTTTAAAGTACTAGCATTTTATTTGAGAGATTAGCATATTACTATACATTGTGGTGGTTTTTTTTCTTTTTTTCTGTCAGAACTTTTGTTTGTTTGTTTGTTTATTTTTATGGCCAGCTCAGCCTGCCATGAGGGCAGGGCTGGCATAGCATGTGGTGCTGGGGATCGAACTGTGGTCCCTGCAGCTGCCCTAGCTTTCCTAAGCAGGCGCCTTAGATCACTGAACCATCTTGCCAGGCCCCTGGTTTGTTGCAGGGTCTCACTATGCAGTTCAGGCTGGCCTTGAGCTCACTTTTGTAGCCCAGGCTGGTCTCGAACTCACACCACTCCTCCTGCCTCAGCCTCCCAAGTGCTGGGATTACAGGCGTGTGCCACCACGCCTGGCTTTGTTCTTAATACCTGATAGGTAGATCTTTCTAAAGGTTATCCATTTGAGATTGCAGAAATTTCTGTTGCATCCTGAGGTTGATAGCCAGATTGATGTTTTTCATGACAAACAATATAGTAATCTCTCTCTCTTTTTTTTTTCTTTTGTGGAACTCTGGTTCCAACTCACAACCTTGCACTTACCAGGCAGGCACTTGTGCCATGTAGCTATCTCTCCAGCCCCAATATAGTGATTTTTTTGTATCTCAGTGTTGTTTATAAAGGAAATAAGATGATTTGCCCAAGCTCAATGATATATCTTTGGTATTTCTAGGCATGGTAGTGCATGCCTGTAATCTCAGCACTTGGGAGGCTGATGCAGGAGGATCAGTGCGAGTTTGAGACCAGCCTGTCTCTCTGTTCAAGACAGAGCTCAAGGCCAGCTTGAATTGCACAGCTAGACCCTGTTTCAAAAAGACCAAAGTGGGGAAGGGGGGGTGTCTTTCCTACACTTAAAAGTCAGAGAAATAATATAAAATTATAATCAACATTAGAATTTCCAAAGCTTGGATTTCTTTTTTTAAGAAAAATAATTATAAAGTTATTAAGGCTGGGAAGGAGACTAGGATGAGCTTTGTATGGGTAGCGGTTTGAGGTGATGATTGCTTGATCCTAACGTGTTAGCAGACAAACAAATTTTGCTGATAGTAGTGACCAGAACTTCCTCAGTGTGGAGTATAACAAGTGTGGGAATATATATGTATGCATGTATGTATGTAAAAGTATATGTATGTATATAAAAATATATATTATATAGATAGTATATAGATCTAGTTACTCTAGAAGAAATAATAGTCTAAGCAAAAATTTGGAAATAACAAGTATTTTTAAATTTTTAATTAATTATTTATTTTAGAATTTTTTTATTTATTATTTTTTTCCTTGTTTCAGAACCTTTGTTTATTTATTTATTTTTATGGCCAATTCAGCTTGCCCTGAGCGCAGGGCTGGTGTAGCACGTGGTGCTGTGGATCGAACCGCGATCCCTGCAGCCGCCTAAGCTTTCCTAAGCAGGAGCTTTAGACCACTGAACCATTGTGCCGGGCCCCTTAAATTTTTATTTTGAAGAGTAAAAAGAAAAAACAAATGGAAGGGGCTGGGGGGGATAAGTGCAAGGTTATGAGTTCGAACCTTGTTCCTGCAAAAAAACAAACAAAACCTAAAAAAAACCAAATAGAAACAAAGACAGAAACAGTAATGTACAACAATACATATGGTATAGATTTCTTTGGTTTTTTTTTTTTTTTTTTTGCTTTTTGAGACAGGGTCTCACTGTGCAGTTCAGGCTGGCTTTGAGCTCACTTTTGTAGCCCAGGCTAGTCTCGAACTCACAACGATCCTCCTGCCTCAGCCTCCCGAGTGCTGGGATTACAGGCGTGAGCCACCACACCCGGCTTCATATGGTATAGATTTCAAAAGAAAAATAGCAAATTAACATTGGTGGTTGTGTTATGTATTTCTAATATCAAAGCTATTGCTTGATTAGCAAATAATAAGTTTTTCTTTGAAAGCAGTTGATAAATCTGAAAGTCACATAGTGATCCACTGGCCTGAAAATAATGGAGCAGTGTGGGTATTGATCAGAATGCTAAGTTTGAGATAGTTTGGTGTACCTGAGTAAAGCCTGTTCTGTAGTACAGATGACATGATGTGCAGTTTGGGTTCCAATCATGTCAGCATGAATGGAGCTTCCATACTTTGCCACTACCTTTTCTCTTCCCACATTAGGTGGTAAATTCACTCCAGCAGCAACCGCAGGCTGCGTCTCCTTCAGTACCAGAGCCCCACTCCTTGACTCCTGTGGCTCAGGCAGATCCCCTTGTGAGAAGACAGCGAGTACAAGATCTTATGGCACAAATGCAGGGGCCTTACAATTTCATACAGGTAGGCATATTTTAGTCAAGGGCTATAACAGAAACTTTAAGCATTAACCTATTTGACTTAACTGTGTTATATCCTAATTTTACTTGTAGGATTCAATGCTGGATTTTGAAAACCAGACTCTTGATCCTGCCATTGTATCTGCACAGCCTATGAATCCAGCACAAAACATGGACATGCCCCAGTTGGTTTGCCCTCCTGGTTAGTGATGGTACTTTTATGTGAAGATAAAATGTAGGAACTACTAGTGCTTTCAGGTTTCATAAAGTTTTAAAAAGTTTTTTCCTTTAATGTTTAACTTTGAATCTTATCTTCAGTTGTTACTTGTTTTATTTTATAGTGTAAATTAACCATAGTTCCATATTAAAAATATTTTATGGCCTTATGGACACCGAAAAATACATGCAAAGTTGATGTTTTCACAACCTGAACAGACGGGTATCCACATCAAGAAATCAAACATCATTAGTGTACCCCGGAAATCTGTTTGTTTTCTCTTTATGTCATTAGTACTGACTGTATCCAGGTCTCCCACAACTGCATGGTAACTACCCACTTCGTTACTTGTACCCTTAGGATTTTTATTTTTTTGTCTAGTTTGGGAGCTGGGGATTGAACTGCAGTCCCCTGCGCCTGATTATGTTTGCCCAAGCAGTGCTTTAGACAACTGAGCTAACTGGCAAGCTCTGGGGATTTTTTGTTGTTGTTGTTTTTTTAATTACACCAGCCGGGTGTGGTGGCTCACGCCTGTAATCCCAGCACTTGGGAGGCTGAGGCAGGAGGATCGATGTGAGTTCAAGACCATCCTGAGCTACCAAAGTGAGCTCAAGGCCAGCCTAAACTGTACATTGAGACCCTATCTCAAAAAGACAAAAAAAAAAAAAAAAAAGAAAAGAAAAGAAAAAATGCTTACATCACTGTAGGTAGATTACCTGAATTTTGTAGTGGACCTAAGTAACATTTTATCTGATTCTTTACATTACAAAATGAATCCTAGGAAAGATCCCTATATTTCATTATTCTGGAAGCTAAGTTTGAGGCCAGTGTGAAATACAGTGAGACTGGTGTCAAAAACTGAAGTGGGGGAAACCCCACAAAATTAATCTTAGGAATAAAAATAATGGAGGTGGCTTTCTCTGGATGCTTCCATCTTTCTAGGAGAATTTCTGAACACTTTGTTTCCCTGCATCAGAATGAGACATAAGAATTGGGAGTAAGAGATAAGGACAAGCGCAAGTTACAGTTTCACCTCTTAGTGATCCTACAGCATTATTTGAAGTGACACTATTAAGCAGTGCTTTGCCTTGTGCCTGCGCCTCTCTAGAAATATTAGTAATCGTGACACCTAGTAATTTCCCTCCAGTGTGTGTCCATATTAGTGGCACAAAGTGCCATGTAGCATTTAACTCATGTTACATAGTCTTGTGTGTTACAGAGGAAGCTGTGGGCAAAAGCATATTCAGTGGTATGGTTAGTTTGGTAAGGTAGCTAGGCATTCTCTGTAGAAAAGGGAGCTTCTGTCTCTGTCACTTGTCTACCACAACTTTGAGAATAAGGGTCAACTTTGCTATAAAGCAGTCACAGTTCTTTAATGTTCATTTTAGGAACTTTATTATTTTTATATCTTTCATTTTAGAAACATTAGAGGACAGGGTGTGTAATTTTGCCAGGTGCTTAAATAGGCCAAGGTCAACTTTTTTTTTTTTTTTTAATGGGACTGGGGATTGAACTCAGGCATTCACCCGCAACACCCCCCAGGTCAACTCTTGTAACACTGATGCGACCTCAATGGTTTTTTTTTGGTTGTTGTTTATTGTTTTTTCTTGTTTTAGAACTTATTTATTTATTTATTTATTCTTGTTTCAGAACTTTTGTTTGTGTATTTATTTTTATGGCCAGCTCAGCCTACCCTGAGGGCAGGGCTGGTGTAGTATGTGATGCCAGGGATTGAACTGCAGTCCCTGCAGTCACCCAAGCTTTCCTAAGCAGGCGCTTTAGACCACTGAGCCATCCTGCCGGGCCCCTTTGGTTGTTGTTTATTGTTGCTCCTTCCTTTTTCCCTCCCTTTCCCCTCCTTCCCTCCTTCCCTCCCTCCCTCCCTCCCTCCCTCTCTTCTCTTCCTCTCCATACCTCCCTCCTTTCCTCTCTCCCCTCCCTCTCTCCCTCTCTTCTCCCTCTCCCCCTTTCCCTCCCTTTCTCTCTTTCTCTCTCTGTCTCTTTATCTCTCTCTCCCCCTTTCCCTCCCTTGCTTTTTTGTTGGCACTGAGGATTGAGCCAGGACCATTAGCCTGTCAGACTGAGTGGTGTCCCTTGCCCTTTTAAACATTTTTTTACTTTGAGATGAGGTGTTGGTAAGTTGCCCAGATGAAACTTGAACTTGTAATATTTCTGCTTCAGCCTCCTAAAGTGGTCTGATTATAGCGTGCCATCATGCTCAGCTATAGTTCTGTAATTTTATTATTTAACTTTGGTTGTGGGGGAGGCAGGTGGGAGAATGGTAAGGGGCATAGTAAAATATGAAATAGTCTTTTTGAAGATATACTTACGTCGGGTGTGGTGGTACACGGCTATAATCTCAGCACTTGGGAGGCTAAGGTAGGAGGATAAGTGTGAGTTCGAGACCAGCTTGCGCTACAAAAGTTAGCTCAAGACCAACCTGAACTGCATAGTGAGACCCTGTCTCAAAAAGACATATAAAAAGTATGTATGTATGTATGTGTGTGTATATATATATATATACACACACATACATACATACTTTTTTAATATTTATAATTTATGTTTTACTTCTCTCCCTGTATGAATATTTTGATATTTTTTAAAGAATTATTTTATTATTATTATTTTTTATTTTTTTATTTTTTCTTGTTTCAGAACTTTTGTTTGTTTGCTTATTTATTTTTCTGGCTGTCTCAGCCCGCCCTCAGGGCAGGGCTGGCACAGCATGTCGTGCCAGGGATCGAACCACGGTCCCTGCAGCCACCCAAGCTTTCCCAAGCAGGCACTTTAGACCACTGAGCCATCCTGCCAGCGCCCCCCCCTTTAAGAATTATTTTATTATTATTTTTTTAAATATTTTGATATTTTATTGAAAATTGCTAGTTTAACTAATAATTTGAATAAGGGCAATGCTACTTGTACTGTTAAGTTCATGTGCAGAGACTTGAACAGTGGTAGGAGATGAAAAGGGCTAGGGATGTAGTTACTTGGAAGGCCCTGGTTTTAATTCCCATTACCAAATCAAAACAAAACAAAACAAGAAACATAGACAGGCTCCTATAATTTTACACACAGGAGACTGGGGCAGGAGGATTGCTTCACCTATGAAGGCAGCCTGGGTCTACAGAGTGAGCTGAAGGCCAGCCTGAGTTATATTAAGTGAGACCCCATCTTAGCTAAAAATATACCCCAAAACATCTTCCCATAAAAGCTTTATCATGGGCAATCATAATATGAATCTTTATTTTTTGTATCTGTTAGTTGAAACTTTTCACTGTCATTTTACTTTATTCTTATAAAATACCAGATGAAAGGAAATCTTTATTTTTTGTTTTGGAGACAGTCTTGCTGTGTAGTCCATGCTAGTCTTGAACTCAGCAGGTAGTCCGGAGTGTCCTTGAGTCTACTGAGTACTAGGTTTTTTTTTTTTTTTTTTTTTTGAGACAGGGTCTCGCTATGCAGTTGAGGCTGGTCCTGCGCTCACTTTTGTAGCCCAGGCTGGTCTCGAACTCGCACCAATCCTCCTGCCTCAGCCTCCCAAGTGCTGGGATTACAGGCGTGAGCCACCACGCCCGGCTTCTGAGTACTAGGTTTAAAGGTGTGTGTCACAGTGTCACAGTTGAGGGTTTTATTTTTATTTTTATTTTTATTTTTATTTTTATTTTTTTGTCTTTTTGAGACAGGGTCTCGCTATGCAATTGAGGCTGGCCTTGAGCTCACTTTTGTAGCCCAGGCTGGTCTCGAACTCGCACCAATCCTCCTGCCTCAGCCTCCCGAGTGCTGGGATTACAGGCGTGAGCCACCACACCCGGTTCAGTTGAGGGTTTTAGAAGTCTTCCTTAGCACCCACGCGAAAGGTTATTAGGTATCTTTTCTGTGGCTGCCTCAACCCACTCTGGGTGTATGGTTGGCATGCTTTGTGGTGCCAGAGATTGAATTGAACCTTAATCCTTAAGCTTGCCTAAGCAGGCACTTCAGACTGCTGAGCTATGTCACAGGCCCCCTTAGGCATCTTTTAAGAAATTTGATTTATACATCATCACTATCATCATCATAATACACCTGTCCATTTTTGCAGTTCATTCGGAATCTAGACTTGCTCAGCCTAGTCAAGTTTCTGTACAGCCAGAAGCTACACAGGTAAGAGTGATTAGAATATTGATTTTTTTTTTTTTAGTTGTTTTATACCCCTTATGAACATGAAGTCCGCATTGGGTCTGTGTCCAAGTCCTTTATTATACATTTATCAACATTAGTAGTTGGCAGCCTTTAGTTGCCCATTACATTTATCTTTCTTCAATAACTTCTTAAATATTTATTGTAGTTTATTAAAATCAAAGGAACTTTCTAATTTCAAGTTGAGTTGAATTTTGGAAGGTGTTTTATTTATTTATTTGTTTGTTTGTTTGTTTGTTTATTTCTCTTGTTTCAGAACCTTTGTTTATTCACTTATTTTTATGGCTGGCTCAGTCTGCCCCAAGGGCAGGGCTGGCTCAGCATGTGGTGCCGGGGATCGAACTGCAGTCCCTGAAGCCGCCCAAGCTTTCCCAAGCAGGCGCTTTAGACCACTGAGCTATCCCGCCGGGCCCCCTGGAAGATATTTTAGATATCATTGTAAAATTTAGAATAAGTCTTCCCATCTTTGAAGCTGGGGGAACTTAGGTTAGATTCAGGTATATTTAACCTTAAGAAGTGCAGAAGGTTGTGTAGCCTGCACATACGGAGAGAAAGTACAGGCATATGTATCTCTTGGGCTGACTTGTTCTGGCAGGTTAATTTTGGAGGAAGTACAAAGCTTTGCTTTCTTGTATCTAGGTTCCTTTGGTTTCATCCACAAGTGAGGGATATGCAGCACCCCAACCCTTATACCAGCCCTCACATGCAGCAGAGCAGCGGCCGCCTAAGGAACCAATCGATCAGATGCAGGCAAGTTATGTTACAGGGCCATAGGAACTGAGCTAGATGAGCTGATCATTACTTACTCCTGCGCTGGGCAGAGGCACTTTGGGACTAACACAATAGCTTTCTTTTCAACTCATTTTTTATTTATAAAGTAGTTTGCTTTATTAATGTACAAAATGTTCAAGTTTACCACTAAAGTGCATTTATTTATTTACTTTTGTTTAGGCAACAATCTCTCTAAATACAGAACAGACTACGGCGTCCTCATCCCTTCCCGCTGCTTCTCAGCCTCAGGTATTTCAGGCTGGGACGAGCAAACCTTTACACAGCAGTGGAATCAATGTAAATGCAGCTCCATTCCAATCCATGCAAACGGTAAGCAAGTCAGTTCAGCTAATGTTGAATACCTAATGTGTGGTGAATCATGCTAGATGTTCTACAGTGAGGCTCATTTAACTGAGTGTAGTCTGCCTCTATCATAACCTTAGGAGTTTAGATTTTTTTGTTTTAATTTAACAGGACATTGTTCACTGGCTTAAATTTTGTGGAGTTGTCTCAGCAGAAGTTAGGTTATTGTATTTACTATTTGGGAGAGATTTTCTGCATTGGCAAATTAAGACGCCTCTGTAATTGTCTTTTACTTTGGGGGTTGATTGATTGATTGATTTGTCTTTTTGAGACAGGGTCTCACTATGCAGTTCAGGCTGGCCTTGAGCTCACTTTTGTAGCCCAGGCGGGTCTCGAACTCACACCGATCCTCCTGCCTCAGCTTCCCAAGTGCTGGGATTACAGGCGTGTGCCACTATGCCCAGCTACTTTGGGGATATATTTAATTGAGTTCAAAATTTGTTTTTCTTTGCTTCTTTCCCCTCCCTCCTTCCCTCCTTCCCCATCTTCCTTCCTGCCTGCCTGCCTGCCTGCCTGCCTGCCTGCCTGCCTGCCTGCCTGCCTGCCTGCCTGCGTTTGCTTGTTTGGTACTGGGGATTAAACTCAGGACCTTGCTCTTGCCAGGCAAGAGCTTATTCTACTGAGCTATCTCCCCGCCCCCTTGACCTGAAAATTTCAATGCTAATCATCTCAGAGATAAATTAAAGCCTTATAAGTTTTTGTGTACCTGCATCTTTTTTGTTGGTGGTCTTAGCCTTTTTTTAATATATTTTAGGACGGGGTCTACAGGGTATATAGTGTCTCACTATGTAGGTCAGACTCATAGCGATCCGCCTGTGTTCAGCTTCCCATGAGCTGGGATTAGGAGCACCACACCCAGTCTCAATTTGTCTTCTCAGTGTGCCTGAGGGTGGGGCCAGGCATAGCAGGCCACAGATCTGAACCCAGGTCTGATCTGCCTAAACAGGTGCTTTAATCTATTGAGCTATTTGGCTAGCTCTTGTGCTATTTGGTGGGCCCTAGTTTCAGCCTTTTGATAAAAAGTTTAACCATACAAAAAAGTAGACAAATATTCATACAGTTGTAATTAACTTTGACAGTTCACACTTTGCTCTATTTACTTAATCTTTTTACTAAAGTTTTGCAAAACAAAATTCAGGGACCATGTTTCACCTTGGTTTATCAAGTATCTTTAAGAGAATTTTGAGAAAATAATAGAATTACAGCTGTTAACCGGTGGTACAACAACTGTAATCCAAGCATCTGGGAGAGGCTGAGGAGAGGCTACTATCAATTCTAGGCCCTTCTGGGCTACTTAAGTGGACAGCTTGAATTAGTGGGACTCTGCCTTGAAAGAAAAAGAGAAAGAAATTTACCTATGGGACACAGTAGTCAGTGCTCACAAGAATAGAGTTCATTTCTTAAAATGTAAAAAATGAATTGAAATAAATGCATCAAATTTTCAACTTAGGGCCAGGCATGGTGGCACATGCCTGTAATCCCAGCACTTGGGAGGCAGAGGCAGGAGGATCGGTTCGAGTTGGAGACCAGCCTGGGGTACAAAAGTGAGCTCAAAGCCTGCCTAGCGAGACCCTGTCTCAAAAAGACAAAAAAGAAAAAAATTCAACTTAGTTCATAGATTAAATTTTTATAAGTGGTACTATGTCAGGAGTTTGCATTCAATTTACATTGAATTGCACTGATGTTTTTCTTGTTGGATCTTTTATTGTGATACACATATATGTTTAAGACTTCTATGATTTGTATTTATGTTTGTGAGAAAGCCAGCATTGAGATCTGCCATGATGAAAGCGGGCATGAAGGGAGCACTAACCATTCACTTCTTCACTCACAGGTATTCAATATGAATGCCCCAGTCCCTCCTGTTAATGAACCAGAGACTTTAAAACAGCAAAACCAGTACCAGTCCAGTTATAACCAGAGCTTTTCCAGTCAGCCTCACCAAGTGGAACAGACTGAGCTCCAGCAAGAACAGCTTCAAACAGGTATGAAAACCAGTGTTACCTGCTTTCTCTCCAACAGTGTCACCAGAGGGTGAGGCCCCAGTTTTTTTATAGTAGGTTGTGGAAGTCTTTGCATTGATGAATTATAGGTTAAATTAAGGTCATACTGCTTTTTTGGAGGCCTTATTTTCCGTACTGCTTTTTTTGTTGTTCAGTTTTGATCATTGAAGTTTTATAAGATGCCTGTTTTATTGTATCATTTAATTGGAATTAAGTTGTTAGTTTCATTGTAATGAGTTTTTAGTTTTTGATAGCTTAGAGCCTTCTAGCATGGTAGCTAGCAATAGATTAGTTTCATGAAATTAAGAAACAGGGTTTTCTAATTGTTCCTTTTTTTTGATACAACTAGCTTAGCCCTATAGAGTTTTCAATAGGAAGTTCTTACATATCACTATAGTGTCCTTGATTGACTAGATGTGCTACAGTTATGTTGAATGATGAAACTGAGCTTCTTTGACTAGCTCATTGCTGTGTATTCAGAAACTAGCTATGGAACAAGTACATTTGGCACCTTTGGACCATGTTCACCTTTGGACCATGTTCATAGACCGTTAATTTTTTGGTTTTTTGAGATATGGTCTCACTATAGTTCAGGCTGGCCTTGAATTCCTGCCTCAGCCCTCCCAGTGCTGGGATTATAGGCCTGTGTCACCATGCCCAGCCAATAATTTTTATTTTTTTACTTTATTATTTTTTTAATGAGCAGAACATATTTATTGAGGGAAAGAAAGCTCATGTCCGAGAGAGGGACAGAAGGGGGGGGTTCCCAACTGGGTGTCCCCCAATAATTTTTTTTTTTTTTTTTTTTTTTTTGTCTTTTTGAGACAGGGTCTTGCTATGCAGTTGAGGCTGCCTTGAGCTCACTTTTGTAGCCTAGGCTGGTCTCGAACTCGCACCAATCCTCCTGCCTCAGCCTCCCGAGTGGGATTACAGGCGTGCGCCACCACGCCCAGCTCCCCCAATAATTTTTAATTGACAAATCTGTGTATATTTGTCATGTATGAGTTAATTTGAAATTTGTATATATTGTGGAATGACTGAATTGAGCTAACAGTGTATTCCCATATTGTTAGAAAGAATAGAAACATAAAATCTCAGTAAATTATGAGGAGTCTGCACCATTATGTGTAAACCTCTTCTTATTTCTGCACTGCTTGCCACTTATCTTTGATGTCCATGCTCCATTATCGCCTCTCAGGGACCTCTTTTTCAGTAACCTTTCCAGACACAGCTCCCTCTTGGTGACTCTCATTTTACTTCATTCTCTCTCAGTAGAACAAAGGTATCTTGGGTTGGCCAAATAGCCCAGTGGATTAAAGTGCCTGCTTGTGGCTGTGCTGGCCCTGTCCCATGGTGTGCAGAGATGGCGACTACGACTGGGCACGGTGGCACACGCCTGTAATCCCATCTCTTGGGAGGCTGAAAACAGAATGACTAAGTCTGATCTATGTAGTGAGACCCTGTAGACTCTGTACTGAAATTAAAAAGAAAAAGAAAAGAAAAAAAGCCAGAACAAATGTATCTGTACATCTGGCAGTTGACATATCCAGTGTTTCTAGAACATGCTTGGTATGCTGTCAGCATTCTGATGTTTGTTGAACAAATGAAATCAGTGTATCCTTATCATTCCAAAGATGATATTGCTTTGAGTTTGTATGTAATCAAGAATATCATGGAAAGGATCTCACGTAGATATTTGGCTTTCTTCTTAGACTGTAAGTTTATATTTTTATGAATAATAAGGAATTTTCATATTTTAAGAAAAGACTGTAATTTGCTTTATTTTTATTTTTATTTTTATTTATTTATTTTTTTTCTGTTTATGGCTGGCTTAGGCTGCCCGGACATAGCATGTGGTGCCGAGGATTGAACCATGGTCCCTGCAGATGCCTAAGCTTGCCTAAGCAGGCTCTTTAGACCACTGAGCCACCTCGCCGGCCCTGCTTTTAAATTAGAGGAACGTAATCAAACGCAGTCTAGAAACATTACGCTATGAGTAATATAGTTGGTCAGTAAGTTCAGAGAATCCATACTCTTCCTGTACATTCTGAGTTTTTAATTGGAAAATGCCAAGGTTTTAAGCTGTGAAGTAGGTCAGGTGTAGAGTTCTGAAGAGTCAGTTTTTTGCTTAGTGTCCTGAAGTGTGTGTGAGCCATGTATTTGGGTAGTCTAGCAGCTGCTCACTGTTATTCCTTGGGTGAAGGCCTTTGTTCTGTAATATTTCCTTGACTTTCAAAGATACCTAAGAGAACCTTGTTTTGCCTCTCTTGTGAATTATAGCAATTGTAGCCAATACTGGAAATGTACCTTGGCATTTTTTTTTTTTTTTTCTACAGAATTTATTATATGTTATTTTTTTCTTGTTTCAGAACTTCTGTTTGTTTATTTATTTTTATGGTCGGCTCGGTGCAGCATGTGGTGCTGGGGATGGAACCGCGGTCCCTGCAGCCGCCTAAGCTTTCCTAAGCAGGCGCTTTAGACCACTGAGCCATCCTGCTGGGCCCCTGTACCTTGGTATTTAATGCTTGAAAGTTTCTATGCTCCAGAATTATTCTGATTTTAGAAGGGGATGACTATATATATATATATATTCAAAGTAATGTGAGCATTCTGTAGGTACATCTTACTCTGAACTGGATTGAATGCCATTTAGCTGTCTTCAACTGGCCATGCCTGTCATTTTGCAGACTTTGAAATGAAGTCAGGCATTTGGAAGTTTAAGTTAGCTTCTGTTGACATAGCGTTGTAATGATGGCATGATCTGTCATGTAATTTTTTCACTATGTGTCTGACTTATGTTCCACTAAGTACTAAGGGAAAGTTAAACTACACTAAGGAGTTTTATAATAAGAGGTAATTAAATGCACAAAATGGTAATTCCACTATTTCAGTGTGTAAATCTGACTTATTGTAGGTCCCTTATGCTGAAAGGTAGATGGCTTTCAGATGTTAATAGTATATAGTCCTCTTTGAGGATGGTGTACACTTCTCTTATCAAATCCCAGCACTCAGAGGACTGTAGGCAAGAGGACCATTGCAAGTTTGAGGCCAGCGTGTGCTATAGTGAGTTCAGGGCCAGCTTGCTCTACAGTGAGACTCCTCCCTTCCACTCAGATGTATACGTACGTAGGTGGATAGGAAGATACAGATATATATTCTTTTAAAATTATTGGCTTGGAAGCATGAAATTGTGTACCCTCCTGTTACAGAATTACTGTGAGGAGGGCTAGGAGATAGCTGGGTGGTTTTAAGTGCCTGCCTGGCAAGCTCAAGGACCCAGGTTTGCTTCTCTGGTACTGTGCCAAGTTGGTAGCTGAAACCATATGTGGCGATGCATGCTTGTAATCCCAGCGCTGGGGAGGCTGAGACAGAGGATCACTCAGGAGTGTGAGATGCATAACGAGACTAATTAGTAAGAATTACTGGGAATTTTACCTTTCTTGACTTAATTTATGAGTTGGAAAAAAAGATTGGTATATAAGTTTCCTGCGTTGTTAGTGTGCAGATTTATTTAAAGAGATAATTAAATTTTGAGGAGACTATAGAAAGATAATCCTTAAACTAAGGTAAATGGTGCCTCCCTGTCACCTACATGTATGATGTTTGTACTTTATTCTTACAGTGGTTGGCACTTACCATGGCTCCCAGGACCAGCCTCATCAAGTGACGGGCAACCACCAGCAGCCTCCTCAGCAGAATACTGGGTTTCCACGGAGCAGTCAGCCTTATTATAATAGTCGTGGTGTGTCCCGTGGAGGTTCCCGAGGCGCTAGAGGCTTGATGAACGGATACCGGGGCCCTGCCAATGGATTCAGAGGTAAACTTGTTTCAAGTTGTTTGCTACTTTGTAAAATAGGTAGAACTATGTCATGCTTTGGGGGAAGGATGTGTTTCTCTCCTTTTTTATTTTTTTTTCTTTTCTTTTTGAGACAGGGTCTCACTGTGCAGTTCAGGCTGGCCTTGGCCTCACTTTTGTAGCCCAGGCTGGTCTCGAACCCGCACCAATCCTCCTGCCTCAGCATCCTGAGTGCTGGGATTACAGGCATGCACCACCATGCCTGGCTTCTCACCTTTTCTTATGTAGAATTTAAACACTTAAGACTAGATGTGATGAAAGAGCTGGGCGTGGTGGCGCACACCTGTGATCCCAGCACCCGGGAGGCTGAGGCAGGAGGATTGGTGTGAGTTCAAGACCAGCCTGGGCTACAAAAGTAAGCTCAAGGGCAGCCTGAACTGCATAGTGAGACCCTGTCTCAAAAAGACACCCCCCCTCCCAAAAAAAAAAAAAAAAAAAAAAAAAAACAGACTGGATGTGATGGTGCCTATCTGTACTCCCTGAGTACAAAGGCTGAGGCAGGAGGACTGCCATGAGTTCAAGGCCAGCTTGTACTACATAGTGAATTAAAAGCTACCTTGAACTACATAATGAAACCTGTCTCAAAATTTTAAGGGATATTTGGGTATATTTAATGACAAAAATGGGCAGGCTTTTTGTGTGTGTGTGCGGGACCAGGATTTGAACTTACGACTTTACACTTGCCAGGCAGGCACTTGTGCCATGGAGCTATCTCCCCAGCCCCATGCAGTGCCCCCCCCCCCATAATTGTTAGTCTTTTTAGTAATAGTTGTTTTTTGTGTATTACCAGATTTTATGGTTTTGTTTTTTTTCCCCCGTCAGTTTGTTATCATTGTTGTGTGTGGGTGTGTGTTTATAGGTATGGATGGCAGTTAGTACTTACAGATTAGAAAGTAAACAGAATTAGTAGCATAGTTAAATAGTATGATTTATAATTTTTCTATTCCTCCCCTTTTCATTAGTAAGAAATTAAAAATTCTCTGTGAAGAACAGTTACTATTTTTTTTTTTTTTTTTTTTTTTGTCCTAAATTTTAGGAGGCTATGATGGTTACCGCCCTTCATTCTCTAACACTCCCAACAGTGGTTATACACAGTCTCAGTTCAGTGCTCCCCGGGACTACTCTGGCTATCAGCGGGTAGGTAAATGCAGGGTGGGCTCAGAAATGAAATGATTCAGCATTCTGTCCTGTCCAAGCTGTTCTATTAGAGCATAATGGCTCTTGCTTCCTTTGTGATCAATATAGATAGTCGGGAAACTGTTAAAAACAGTAATTTTCACTAGCAGGTAAATTAATCTTGTTAAATGGGTATAATAGAAATGGAAGCATGGAGTGGGTTTTGAAATGTCGAAAAGAAAAAGGAGTTCTGTATTCTGCAAGTGTTAAAACTGTGAGAAAGAGGGGTATGCATTTTATTAAAATTACCCTTTCTTGCTTATGGTACTAACTAGCTTGTCTTTTAGGATGGATATCAGCAGAATTTCAAGCGAGGCTCTGGGCAGAGTGGACCACGGGGAGCCCCACGAGGTAATATTTTGTGGTGGTGATCCTAGCTGGATTTGTTCTGGCCTTGGAAGAGCTGTTCATATAGTCTGCATGTAGGTTACATGTTAGGAATACACTGATCTTTGCCACATTTCTTGCTAGGGATTAAATGAAATGCTCTGTTTCTAAAACTTAATCTTTAATCCAAATTTTAATTTTTGAATGACTTTCCCTGTTACTATATAAACTTGTCTTGAAAACCAGAACATTTTCTCTTCTTCAGAAAAAGTGTTTTTTCCAACTGGAAATTATTTTTCAGGTCCTAAAACCTGCTAAATGTTTTTAGGAAGTGCTTACTGAAACATTTTTGTAAAACATTTTTGGAGTGAGATTAAACATTTATATAAATTTATTATTCATTCATTTTTGAAACATGCATATTATATTTTAGGACTAGTAATCCTTGAATGGCCAGACAAGCCATAGTCGATATTTAGAGAACCATTTAGAAGTAGTAGAACCAGTTGAAATTATGTTTTTTGGAGCACTATTAAGTGATCTAAATATCAAATTATCTCTGACATTTAAACAAAATCCCCCAGATTCTTGCTAAACTATATTTAAAAATCAAAGATTTGGGGCTGGGGAGATAGCTCCGAGGCACAAGTGCCTGCTGGGCAAGTGCAAGGTCGTGAGTTCGAACCCTGGTCCCACCAAAAAAAAAAAAAAAAACAAAATATAAAAATCAAAGATTTAAGGAATTCCCTTTTTGTTTTGTTTTTTATCACTGGAAAACTTGTGACTTGGTCAGGAAGTTAACTTGTTTGACAATTAGAGCTAGCATTTCATATAATCTGATCTAAATGGTTCTCTGATATGAAGGAGGCTAAAACATGGAATACGTTTCCTCTACTTATTGGCCATAACATGTATAAAATGTATATTGAACAATTACAAAGTACTTTGATTCCAGTGCTAGCATCTGGCCAGCCAAAAGGTGCATTTTTTTTTTTTTTTTTTTTTAAATTAATGGATCACTTGAAAATTACTGACTTGACCACAAGTGTCAAAGGTTATTTGCATGTGAATGAGTTATGTTCTTTCCCACCTTGTAGCATATTTTACAAAAGTTAACTGGTAGCTAAAATCTGTTTTAACAGCATGTAAAAAGTTATTTTATCTGTTATAAGTCATTATAAAAGTTTGAATGTTATGTGGTTTAGTTTTTACAGTTTAGGTAATAAGGTCTGTTTTAATTCTGGTGCTTTTATTAATTTTGATAGTATGATGTTACTACTGAAATGTAAGCTAGAGTGTACACTAGAATGTGAGCTCCATGAGAGCAGGTACCTTGTCTGTCTTCGCTGCTGTATCTATTCCCAACGCCTGATGACAGTGCCTGGCACATAGTAGGCACTCAATAAATACTTGTTGAATGAATGAATGAATGAGTACTGGTGGAATACTCCCATTAGCTCTATTCTTCTTTTAGCTAGAGAACATAAGCAAGTTTACGCATGACAACTCCCAGGAAGGGTGAAACTTGAACACTGAAGAATTGGCCTCTTAAACCTAAAAATGTGACAAGCTCTGCCCACATGCTTCTTGACTTCAGATGAAAATCTGCTTGAAGGCAAAACAAACAGTATTTGAAAGAAAAATCAAATGCCATTTTTGTCTTCTAGGTCGTGGAGGGCCCCCAAGACCCAACAGAGGAATGCCGCAAATGAACACTCAGCAAGTGAATTAATCTGATTCACAGGATTATGTTTAATCGCCAAAAACACACTGGCCAGTGTACCATAATATGTTACCAGAAGAGTTATTATATCTATTTGTTCTCCCTTTCAGGAAATTTATTGTAAAGGGACTGTTTTCATCCCATAAAAACAGGACTACAGTTGTCAGCTTTATATTACCTGGATATGGAAGGAAATGATTTTTACTCTGCATGTTCTGTCCTAAGCGTCATCTTGAGCCTTGCACATGATACTCAGATTCCTCACCCTTGCTTAGGAGTAAAACATAATATACTTTATGGGGTGATAATATCTCCAGAGTTATTTGAAGTGGCTTGAACAAAAGCAAGTCTGACTCTTGGACATTGGGTAAAATCTACAAGTCAGCCCTAGAGTTTTTCAGTGGCAATTGACAAATTTTTTTCTTGAGAGGAAGATGGAAGGAGTGGAGTGTGGTTTGGCAAAACAACTGCATTTCACAGCTTTTCCAGTTAAATTGGAGCACTAAACGTTTAGAGGTGTACCAAATTACGCATGAGCCCTTAATCACACGTGGCGGAAGGCTGGCTCCCAGCTTTGACACAGCACTGTTCCTCTGGCCAAATGACTGTGATTTAAAATACATGAAATTGCTTTTCTAACAGCTGGATAACTGTAAGACAAAGCCAAAATGTAAATTCGGCTTTGATTGGCACTTTCTGAAAAATATGCAGCATAATGGGAAATAATCTGGATGGGCCACTTCTGTACTTAATGTAAATTATTTAGATATATTTTGAACACTTCTTAACAGTTTCTTTGAAACAATGACTTACAGGGATTGGTACTATATATCAGTCCTTACGACATGTACATTGTCATCACTAATCCTTGGATCTTGCTGTATTGTTACCTAAATTGGTACAGATATTGATGAAAGTCTCTAATGGATAATCATAACACTTGATCACATGTTTCTCCTGCAGCTTGAAAATTCTTAAAAAAGATCAAATGCCTGCTGCTACCACCCTTTTAAATTGCTATCTTTTGAAAAGCACCAGTATGTGTTTTAGATTGATTTCCTTGTCTTAGGCAGATGACAGTCAGTAGCTTCAGTCCTGGTGGTATTAGCAAAACAAATAAAGCGTGTATAAAAGTTGTATCTTGAAACACTGGTGTTCAACAGCTAGCAGCTTATGTGATTCGCCCCCATGCATTGTTAGTGTCACAGATTTTATGGTTGTCTCCAGCAGCTGTTTTTGTAGTGTTTGCACTTACCATTTGTCTAATTCAACCCTAATTGGCTTCTCCTTTTCTCATGGAGGCATTTATGTTCCAAGTGGTGATTTCTTCCGGTAGATGCATAGGAAGAGTCTCTCAAGTTTGATGGAGATAGGCTGTTTAGTAGTGACTTAGCCATATGTATGATGTTGGAGTTTGTGCTAGCAATTTGAGCACTAGTTCTGTGTGCCTCTGAACTCAATGCTGCTTGTTGTCCCATACCATTTTGACATGGAGAATTAATCCCATCTATTAAGCAAAGGCTACTAAGTTAATGGTATTTTCTTTACAGAAATTTAAATTTTATTTTTAGCCTTTAGCTAAGGAAATTGTCCAGTAGGTAGTCAGCTACTTTAAAAAAAAAAAAAAAAAAGGAAGAAAGAAAGAAAGAAAAAAAAAAAAAACAACAAAACTATTCATCATTAACAACTGGAGTTTTTGCTGGTTTTATAACCTATTAAAATGGATAGGCTGTTGAACATTCCACATTCAAAAGTTTTGTAGGGTGGTGGGTAATGGGGAATCCTCAATGTTTATTTTAAAATAAATGAAATAAATTGTTTTCTCATGTGTGGTTGTGGTACATCATATTGGAAGGGTTATCTGTTTACTTTCACAAATGAATATTTTCTTTGCTAGCACCTCCCCTTGTGTGCTTTGATTTCATCTGCCTGGGATGTACCACAACCATATGTAAGTTGTTTATTAGAGGGATGAATAATACATTTGTGGTTTGTTGGATAACCCCTAGATAACAATCCTGTGTAAGACTAAATTTGTTAAGTGTGTAGAAAAAATTTTCATGACATTTAGAAGTTGAACTTGGAATAAGGTTTTTTTTTTTTTTTTTTTTTTAAACAATCAGTATGAATCAGTTCAGAGAGATCGGATGAGAGATAAGCCTTCTGGGTTTGAAACTTCTATGCATTAGCACAGATGTGAATGTGTAAAGGTGTTTGTAGTTTTACTATGTTTTAAGAGTTCTTTTTGAAATACTATAATTTTGTGGGGGCATTCTACCTGAACTTTGTCTGGTCAGACCATATTTTTAAAGAAATACCTCATTGGACAGACAACTTTTGCGGAAGACCCATCAAGATCAGAATCTTGGTATTTGGCATTTTGTATAATACTTGAATTCTTGTCTTAGGTGCAGAAAGCCTTTTTTTATTGGGTCAAATGTGTATTTTAACAGAGTTTCAAAGAAATGGTTGCACATGTGGCTGTGGTCTCTGGGTGTAGCAAGACCATGTATAAAATACTTTGGTACCACCACAGTCACCTCACATGGATAATGAAACTTAAAAAAAAACTTCAGTAAAGGGAGAATGTTAGTGATTACCTTGGTCAGGGTAGTTTTGTTTCTAGATCCTAATATTCCTGAAAATATGGAAAAACATTTTTCTGATCATTGTATCTTGATATTAAAATGACTGTTCGATGTTTTTAATCAGTTAACTTCTACCAGTTATTTTGTCTCCTTATATAGCTCTGTTGGAGACTTGCTATTTATAGGACAAATGAGCATGTGTGCTTATTTATTAGGCTTATTCATTGAGGTGCTCAGTTCATAAGGTCACAAATGCCCAAGGTACAGTAATTGAGCAGTGATCTTCTTTAGTGCTATGGAAAATTTGTTCACTATATTTTTAATGCTGTATCTAAATCAGTTGAAATGAGATACAGGTAAGCAGTGTATCTGTACACGTCAATTTCAAGCTCCTGAATCTACATCCCACTTGAGTCTTGCTAATAAATACTTTTAGCACTTGCTAGGTTTCCCTTTATATTCAGTTTTGCCCATGAGCTGGTCTTTTATAGAGATAAATGGGAGAATGACCTCTTAATAAATAGTTCCTTCCCCATTTTGAACTCAAGAAAAGGAGACTAGTAAATAGCCTAATAGTAGATTAAATTATATGAAAACTTGATTATTACTCATTGTCAGAGTGAAGTTTGCTCTGGTTGTGTGCCAGGAACACACTATAAGTGAAGTGTTCCTTGTGAGAGCAGAAAGGACTGACCAGTCTCTTGGCCTTTTCCTATGAAAAGGCGGGGCCGCTTTGTTTCTCGGTCTGTAGGCCTGTTCATAGTCTCCTTGAACTAATTCATTTCTCCATGTAGCAGCCAAGATCCTTGAATGTAGATAGTGAAAGACTAGCTGTTTGTTCCTAGTTGACTGAACAGTTTCTAATATACTTATTTAAGCTAATAGCTTTCATTAAGTATTGTTTATATGAGATTTGGCCACTGAACTAAGACTTCATTCCGCAAATTCCTTATCCTTGTCAGGCACCCTGCCAAACTCTGGGTGAGAAAAATGCTGTGGGTCAAAGACTAGTTTTGCGTAGATGGTGCAGCATCAAGGGTCATAGAAGTGTGTGACTGGTAAATGAGCTAGTGAAGCTGATCAGAGAGACTGTCAAAAGGGACAGTTGAGGGAAGACTTGATGTAGACAGAAGGGGGAAAGTATCCAGAGGTGCAGTCCTCAATGATTCGTGGATGCTGTCTGGCTCGTGGATAAACTTACGTGCCAGCAGGCTGGGGAAGGTGGTATGTGGCTGTGAGAGGTTGAGGCAGGAGGATCAT
Organism: Myocastor coypus; assembly: GCA_004027025.1. Taxonomy (NCBI): domain Eukaryota; kingdom Metazoa; phylum Chordata; class Mammalia; order Rodentia; family Myocastoridae; genus Myocastor; species Myocastor coypus. The sequence goes on along the minus strand of PVJA010027564.1, from coordinate 3,607 downwards.
AAAATCACCAGCTTGGAGAACTTAAAAAGAGAATCCTGCCTCAAAAGTCTGGGAAAGGGGTTGAGGATGTATATCTCAGTGGTAAGAGTGCTTGCGTACCACACAGAGCCCTGAGTTCAGCCCCCAGTACTATGAAAAATAGAATTGGTAGAGGAAAAAGATGCCGGTAAGGGGTACTATAGTCACCTTTGTAGCTGCATGCCATGTTAAATTGAAGATAGTGTTCAGGGTCACTTAATTTGCCTTTTTTTTTTTTTTTTTTTTTTTTTTTTTTTTTTTTTTTTTTTTTTTTTTTCTTCCTTTTTTTTTTTGTCTTTTTGAGACGGTCTCACTATGCAGTTGAGGCTGGCCTTGAGCTCACTTTTGTAGCCCAGGCAGGTCTCGAACTCGCACCAATCCACCTGCCTCAGCCTCCCGAGTGCTGGTATTACAGGTGTGAGCCACCACGCCCGGCTAATTTGCTATTTTAAGACTAGTGGAAATATATGGGATATGCATAGGAAATACATTTTTATTGAAGTAGCCTTTTGTGAGAAACTACTGGAACATAAAATTAAGGTGTAGGGCAGTAGTGGTTAAGTACATCCTACAGATTTCTGTCTTCACTGGCCATTCTTGAACATCCTTCGATGGCTTGTGCAGGCTTTGAATGAGATTTCATTTCCCAACTATTTTCTCACCAGATGATTCAGTTCCATGAGTTTAATGATAGAATTACAGTCACTCCTAAGTATTTGTAGTTCTCCACAATCAAAACTCCTAACTACTAAACGTTGATTAGCGTGTTTCTAATATTCCAAACCGACCTCAGTGTACAACTGCTGCTTTCCCTTCATCCGGATACTCAGGTGTATTAATTGGGGTATTTAAGTACACCTGGTTCTATTTTGGCAGCTTCTGGAGTCACTTGGCGCTCAGGACCACCACCACCACCATTATTTGTTTCTGCTCTTGTCCACCTGTGGCTCAGTTTCTGTACAGCAGCGAGAATGAACCTGCACAAACCAGATGTAATCCCCTGTCCTCCAAATTCTAGTTACTGACGTTAATTAAAGTTAAATTGTAATCCTGGTCCACATTTCCAATATTACCGAGTTATTTTCCGGTTAGCTTTTCTTCACCACACAGTGGTTACTGTGCACGTTTTCATCATGGACAGGCTACCATATTTTCAGTGCTCATTTGCTCCAATGTCACCAGCTGTACAGAACTTCACCTGAAGAAGAGAGTCAGGTCACTTTGTACTTGGATTCTTAATACCATTTAAAGCTTTGAAGAAAGCCTAGCATTTTGTTCAATGAACTTAAAAGGCGGTTTTTCCAAAGATCGGTATTGTTACTGAACTGGGTACATTAAAATTGGAAGTGTCTATTTGGGGGAGTTTAAGACAAAACAATTGAGTTCGATCTAGAACATCCACTCTTGTTAGCCAGGAAGCAAGGCACTATGCCTGTTTGAAGTTTGCTCAGGCCTCAAAGGTAATTGATTTGGAGCTGGAGACAGCTGGAAAGCACAACCCTAACTAAGGCTAGCTTTCCGATTAAACACGAGCAAGGCGAGCTTGTGAAACAGTGGGTGTTGTGTAGAAAGTGCGCAGAATTGCAGGTCCACAAAAATTTTGCAGATTCGAGGCAAGATAAAACCGGCCGGCTGGCTGAATTTTGCTCCTTCGGGATGTTGGGTTCACCTTTTAGCCCGGCGGTCGGAGGGTGGAGGGGTGGACGTTTTTATATGCTTATTTCACACTGCGACTTCCGCTGTAACGCGGCAACCGGAAGCTAAGCATGTCGGATATCTGACGTCATCATCGGTTGACGGCGTTTAGGAAGGTCCCACGCCGCTGACTGCCGCGGAGCTTTCAGTGGGTTCTCGCGCGCTCTTCGCCTGGGCGGGACGCGCGCGGCTGAGCCGGTTGAGCTGAGAGCTGGCCGCCAGGCATTCGTTAGGGGCAGCCTTCTGCTCTTCCCTCTTGGAGTAGGATGGCCCCACGTGCTGCCGCTTAGCTGCGGGTTGGTGTCTGCGTCGCTCCAGTCATAGTGCGGTACGTTTTGCGCGAATGCGAGTGATGGCTGCTGAGTTATCGCGTACCTCCTGGGCTAGGAAAGGAGTTGGCCTGGCGACAAAGGTTCTGCCTCCGGGTAGCTGTCCTGCCCACGCCACCCTCCACCCCGGACCCCGGTGGGCAGAGTTGCCCCTTTCTTGAGAAGCCGGCGCTCTGATAAGTGCTGCTCGAGGCTTTCTAATGTTGGGTAGATCTGTTCCCACCTTCCGGGAACCTCTAGCGGGGAACATGGTGAAGAATGGGTGGGTGACAGCCCTTGCTCTTTGCGGAGCAGGCGCTCAGCTCCTAGTCACAGTGCTAGGCTTTGAACAGAGGCTATCTGATCCTAGAAACTCGCGCTTTTTTTTTTTTTTTTAATTGGTGTGTGTTTGCAATACGTAATTAAATTTGTGAGTCCCGCTTGACGGCGCACACCTGTAATCCCCGTACTCGGAAGGCTGAAGCGGGAGGATTGCCGTGCGTCAGGGCCAGCCTGAACTACATAGTGAGATCATGTCTCAAAAGATTTTTAAAAAGCTACATTCCCTGTTGGAGAGATAGCTCGGCCGTCTGAGCGCCTGTCTGGCAAGCGCAAGGACCTGGGGGCTCGATTCCTGGTAGTGCACGCCGTGATTGCTCCGCGCCAAGCCGACCACCAAAACCGAGCTTGGTGGCGCACACTTGTAATCCCAGTCCTGGAGAGGCTGAGATAGGAGGGTCACTACGAGTCCTCCCTGTAAGGAGACCCTGTACCAAATACATACATACACACGTACTACGTTCGCTTTGGGAAATACTTTGTTATTTAGAGGTACTCCTTTCCTAAAGAAAGTATTCTTTTTGTTTTTTGCAATACTTGAATCCAGGGCCTGGGGGCATGTAGGCCATTGTTCTCATTGAGCTATGTCTTTAGCCCCCTCTTGCTCTTCTACGTAATCCACTGTGCATATTCCTTCGTGTACTTTATTCTGCAGTCGCATTCTGGATTTTATTTAGTGTGACAATGTACCAAACACTGGGTACCGGGGGTAGACAGACGAATAAATGAGTGAATGAAGGATAGGCATCTTTAAAAAAAAGTAAGCATCTTTCTTTATTGAGTTTCAAATTAGCCTTCCATGGCAACTTCAGCCTACCTTAATCTCAGACCTTAATTAGACTAATTACTGTAGCTATTATTTTCACTAGTTTTGTCTCCATGGAGTTGTTCCTCCTCTCTTTAACTACCTTCTTGAAGGAGAAGGAAAGTTTGACACAAGAGCCTGATTTTGTGCTCTGGGCTCCCACAGTAGCTAGAGCAAAAAGCAGTGCCCAGTGATTATTGGTTGTTTTTGTGAGGTCTGCTTGTCTGGCCACAGAAGGCTTAGGAGGTGAGCTGGCGGGCAGATCAAAGAGTGCCCAGGCCTTGGATGTTACGAGTGTGAGCGTGAATCCTGTGTCTTGGCATGTTCCTGCCATGGGATGTTTGAACTCTTCGTATTACTTATCCCTTACTTGTAAGTAGGGGCCATTGTCTTTTTTGTTGTTGTTGTTGTTTTTTTTTTTTTTTTTTTTTTTTTTTTTTTT
>PVJA010027563.1:0-28437 GCA_004027025.1 Myocastor coypus | reverse complement strand
GCTATTGATGTTCTCTGCTTTGTCTGCTTCCAGTCACTTCGTTGTTTAATCCATAACACATTCAGCTGTGTTATTCCCTTAAGTTCTTGTTTTCTTCTTTAAAGTACTTATATTAGGGAGACTATACGATATTTACACATATAGGTCTGGTTTATTTCACTAATGAGTATATGTTCAATATACATCCATTTATATATGAGGAGGTAGCCATGCTTTTAATTACACAGCTCATCTACTTGAGCAATAGATGCGATGCACAGTCATGAAGATCGTTTACGTTATCTAGAATGAGTTGCAGTTGATCATGAACTAAAACGCAAATGTGACAATTTTCCAACACCAATTTGGCTCCCAGGAAACAAGCCAATGCCTAGAAAGGAATACATGTAGTAAACACTCCCAACAATCACTTATTGTTTATTACTATCGCTTTACTAAGTTTTCATGGAAAAAGAATGAAGAAAACAACTTTTAAAAAGACACTCAAAAAAAAAAAAATCAGCACTGATGGAAAAAAGAAAGAGGGTTGACAGGGAAAATGTGGGAAGCAGAAGCGCTGGTAAGGAAGTCAAAGGAACAGTAGAAGCTTCTGGGGAGACAGCGCTGTTGCCCGGCGCACAGGGCTGAGAGTGCAGGAGAAGCAGCTGGAAGAGAACAAGAGGGGTCACAGGGACAGGCGGGCAGCCAAGGTCCACGGCAGTGAGGGGCAGAGTTGAGGTTGGAGGGGGAGGGGCAGGCAGCGTGCAGGGAGGTGCGGGCAGGACCGCGCTACAGAACTAGGGAGTGTACTGTCCTGTCTGGAGGCTTAAAAGTTAGATAAATTATAGAGTTTGGCTTAAATGAACGTTTGAAATGATTCTGGAAATGCAGCTCACACACACACACACACACACACATGCACACATGAAGAGTCAAGTCTGAGTAAAGCCAATGATTAAAAATAGTAATAATAATAAAGTCTGCAACAAAGCCAAAAGATTAAACGTCATGTCATGAGATCTTGACAAAAGACTGAACAAAGGTTCTGAGGATTTAAAAATAACAATAGAGTAGTGAAGCCTAATAGAACCAGGAAATGGCTAACTCAGTGCTAAATTATTTTAGGCAGGTGTGGTGATGCATACCTATAATCCGAGCACTTGGGAGGCTGAGCCAGGAGGACCACTGCAAGTCAGAGAACAGCCTGGGTGACAAAGCAAGCTTAAGCCCAGTGTGAACTGTCTCAGAAAGACCAAACTAATAATAATAATAATAATAATAATAATAATAATAATAATAATAATGATAGTAGTCGTAACAATAATAATAATAAATGTACATATATGTACATATATGTTGTAAACTCAATTATGAGACATATTATCTCAGGAAATACTGTTAGTTATAGTGTAAAAAATTTGAATACAATGTAAAACCCAAATTAAAATTTAAAATTTAATATATATAAAAGAATATAGTCAAATTATAATTTAAAATATTGAAATTCCAAACAGAAAGATAAAAATTGGTTGTCAGGACTACCCCTGTGATAGACTAACAGAGAACAGCTAAACATATGCAGAAAACAAGCAGTGTGCAGATACTCGCACACTGAACCAACTCTAGCCGTGCAGTCGGTCACACACCGGAAGTGACGGAGCGGAAGTGGATGTGACAGGGCCCGAAAGGTCCTAGGGCACACCTGAGGATCCCACGCAATAATGTATAGTAAAAATAATAACAGCAATAATTCTGAGTAGGAATAACTACAGTAATAAAAACTTAGCGGTAAAATAAATTTCATGAAAAGCCTGGTTATTTAGCTAATGATGATAAAGATGTTTGCTGAAAACAGAAACTAAAAGAAATCCAATTTTGGAATATGCAGAACTATAAAATTAATAAATTATAACTGGCCTAAAGTTTCAAATAAAGATATAAAAATAAATACTTCTCACAATTCTGTCTTCTAGGAATAAAACTATGGGATAAAATCATAAAGGAAACACAAAAAGTTTAGTATATAAATCTGAAGACTTATGCACATCGATGATATTGAGGAAAGACACAAAGCAAAGCCCAAGCAGAAAGCACACATTTAAGATGAATAGGAGGGAAGCGTACTCACCGAAACCCAACAATTAAAATAGTAACATCGCACAGGAACAAAGACACTGCTCAGAGTCATGAGTTAAAAGCAAGGATAGGCCATTCACACACACACACACACACACACACACACACACACACATGCACACGCACACGCACACGCACACGCACAAACACACACATACGCAAATGGAAAATAACGGGAATAAGCGCTTAATCTAGCCAATAAACAAAGTAAAATAAACCAGACAAAACTGTATTTAGAAATTAAGATGGAAAACTTTTAAACATTCATAGTTCCATGCATTTAGAAAGGTACTTAAGAATATGTGGAAGAAACTTCCACATGCTCATATATTTCAATCAAAACATTCCATTTTAGGAATTAATGTGAAGGTAATAACCAGAATAACCAGCTAGCTATGTATTTATATTACTTCTGCTTTTGGCATCAGTTATTATGGCAGAATAATTCTAATTCTAAAAATAACAGAACCATCTAAGAGCCCCCAAATAGGGAAACAGAAACATACACGCTGCTACATAAAGCATAATGCGGTCATTAAATTCTCCAGGGTGCCTGCATTTATATGGGGAAGGGGATGCAAAACAGCAGCAATTATCAAATTCTTCACATAATCATACATATTAATCATATGTTTTATATAAAGACATGTATATACATATATAAATATGTATGCAGAGAAATGATCAAAGAATTATCCAATAGTAGTAATAATAGCTGTATTCCACTTGTTAGTTGCAAGCTGTTTAAATCTCCTCCACAACATTATGTATTTTTCCAATTTTCTACAGTAGACATGTTTTTATTATCAAAAAAATGATAAAAAACATTTTTATATGGCCATTCAATTTTTATGAACCTTTTTTCCTGTATAATATTGTTCTGTCTCTTTGTAATGAGAATCAATAATTTTGAAAAAAATACATTTCTACTGCAGTGAGTTATATTTTAAGACTGCATTTAATAGTTTTGCTTATATGGAATTATTTCTCTTAGTGCCTAGATAAGCCTCATTAGACTCTGAGTTAGGAGCTAGGCTAATCCTCGTGGCTACTGAAATCCACACAGGAATGAGGGTGCACAGCTCCCATTTCTCTGCTTTGGGCCTCTGCCTACTCCTGGGCATAACAAAGAGGCAGGCGCGTGTCTGAGAGCAGCATGGAGCATGCGAAGAAGAGAGGGCATGCAGACTAACCAATTTAGTTTGTTCCTTATGTGATCTTTAAATCCCAAAGAATTTATAAATCTACTGAGCTGTAGATACAGCATCATACAATGATCCACAAATTAGAACTCATGCAGCATGAGATCGCAGAAGAGGAAAGCGAAGCAGCTCCTTCTCACAAGACTCGCAGATGCACTGCTAAAAGTTCTCCACAGGGCCAGATGAAGTCCCCAGGGAGGAAGTGCTGAGGGTCACGTAGGTGCCCGTGTCAACACCTGGGATAGCAGAGCCTCTCCAAAGGCGGAGCTACCATCCAAGAGACGAGACGGTCCCATGGAGAACTTTTGTGAAAGGAAGAAAAAGGTAGCAGATGGGGCAACAGGAGGAAAAAGTGTTTTCCTTGCTCATTTGCCAAAAACAAAACAAAAATATGAAAAGACTACGTGAAGGCAGAAAAAAGAAAAAATTGCCACTAATAAAACACCATCAGAAAGGCATACATTTATAGTTAAATTCCAGAAAGGACGATTTCAGGAACACTGCTTACGCACAACTCTACATAATTAATTTCAGATGCAGCGTCAGAACTGTCCCCGCCACCTCCCCAGCTTGTCTTGCCACAGCGAGGACATACGGAGCTCACGCTTTCCTGGTCCTTATCAGTGTAAACTATCCATTATTTCTATATCCAAGTAAGTCTCCATTCTGCCTATTTTTCTGCAGCTCCAGTTTCTCAGGGCAGAGTAAGAATTGTCATCCTCTGTGCTTTCCCTGTCTCTACAGCTGCTCATCTTTTCCATAAAATATGTTAAAGGAATCTTGAGAAATATAAAGAACCTTGGGTCAGTTTCCTGTTGGGGCACCTTCAAGTGACCGCCTGTGACTCTCAAAGTGAAAGGCACAAAACTCTTTTGCATAGCCCCTGAGGTCCTTCCGTCCTTGGTGCTGCTAGATTTTGAAATGTGTCCCTTCTGTTTGCTCTGACACTTGAATGACATCGACTTGGACTTCCTCTACACACACCAGCCTCACCGTGCCCCGTGCGCCCATGTTCCCACTTGTTGGAAGAAGATTTCTCCCTGCAAGGTTCTTTTCTGTCATGCATGCCTTGACTTAACAATGACCTCTTAGAAAGGTCTTCCTTGAACGCTCTGGCGGCGGCTCACTGGCTTGGCATCTCACGTTACTCCACCTGCTTTCTGCATGCTATTGCCCCCACGTGCCCACGTCCATCCGCTGTGCTTTGCTCCCTCCCACTAGCGCGTGTGCATTCTGCGATAGCAGAGCTCTTCCTTATCTTATTCAGAGTCCTAACTCCTGCACCAAAAGCAAGTTAAACCTGCATAAATACTGTGGAAAGTGTAAAGGTGTTGAGAGAAAACTATATATGGTGGAAGAATGTTCGATTGTCCAATGACAAGGTTAGATAGAATAAGCATCCATTTCCTAAGAAGCCAAAAATAGTATAGAGTCCCATAATTATAAGGGGGTTGTCGCTCAATAACAGTGCCCTGGCTAGTATGTGCAAGACTCTGGGTTTAATCCCCAGTACAGAGAGAAGATTTACATAATTACCTTTCAGCTAATAGACACAGGACTTGCATACATGTCCTCGTTTTATTTCTTCATGATTAAGAGCTAGTGTCACATGACTTAGAGCATGGCGTGACTGGTGGAGACCACAGTCATCCAGCTTTCTGTGTGCTGACTGATTATCACCTTTTCACTGGCTCCTTGGGTTCACAGCACACAGACTGCTCATCAAGCTAATTTTTTTACAAACAATGGCAGAAGTGTCCATGGTTCACCCGTGCCCCCAAGGTTCTGGGACTGCTAATGTGGACATCAGTTCCTGGTGTAGTTTCTGTGCATCAGCTGCTCTGATGGCTTTTCAGAAGAGGGACCTCCAGCGGCTGGGTCCCAGTGACCATCAGTCACTGACAGCCTGGGAATTTGCACCCTCTTTGGATGATCCTGAAGCAAGAACTGAAGTCCACAAAGGTGTGGGCAGCCTTGCCAGCTGTGAGCAATGGGAGAATGCTGAGCAGCACGCTGCAGGGCTCCACAGCTTTCCTGGAGGACCACACCTGACGTCACACCCAGATTGGCCTCCTGCCCTTTCCAGGACCATTTCCCAACTTTCTCTTAGTTTGTGCTGGGCGCATCCTAATACAACACATTCACGAGAATCTGCTTCTTTTATGTTCTGCAACATAAAGTATGCAAAATTACTGTTTAAAAATAATTGTTATTAATGACACCGCCAAAAGAGCAGAGCAAGGTTGGCATTTAGAAAGCAGCAACGTCAGGTCAGTCAAATATCTCAGTGGATTAAAGTACCACAAGTAGGCACAGGGGCCAGGGACCTACCCCGCTGGCCCCACCCCTGGGGTGCGCTGAGATGGTAATTGAGACTGGCATGGTTGGTGCGTGCCTGTAACCTCAGTGCTTTGGAAGCTGAAGACAGGAGAATCATGATGAGTCTAATCTGTGTAGTGAGACCCTGTAGACCCTGTACCAAATACATTTTTACAAAAGAAAGAAAGAAAAAGATAAAGACTTTGAGTAGTTTCTCTACTTTAATGGTTGATCACTTGACATAAGTTTATACCCCTGGGAACAACAAATGCTTGCATCATGGCCAGTTGACCAAATATATATATATATATGGCACCAATGAATAGGGAAAAACTTTAGAGAAAGAGATCTCAAATGAAAACTGAATTTGCAAATGGTAACATAATTCCTGCAAGTGTTGATGACATTCCCACAGTAGTCTTTGGAGGCAGCTATGGCTATGGTCCCCATGTCACAGATGAGGAAATCAAGGTTTCCAGAACACCAGTCTTTGCTCAGACTCTCCAACCCAGGAAGTAATAGCATGAGGATTTCTCTCCTTCCTAGAAAGTTTGTTCGCCAGAAATTCCAAATGGCTTGCTGTCCTCTACCCTTCAGCTTCCGTGCAAATCTCCATCTCCTGAGCATTTTCTTATGCTACCAGCTCTGTCATTTGAACTGAAACCCGACCTGCACTGCACACCGCCGCCCCACCCCACCCAGCAGCCTTCCTACACCTGGCTGCCCATTTCCCCTGGACGCATCACCACGTACAGCGCCTGTGATCTACAACATTACACTGGCTGGCGTCCAGCTCGTCCCCTACGCGAAAGCTTCATGAGAGCCAGGACCCCGCCTCTGACCTAGTTTAGCCCAACGCTCAGATGATCCTTTGTCTGGAAGAGTCACAGCTTAATTATTGAATGTGGTGAAACTTCCTGAAGCTACAACCTGAGCTCTTGATGACCCTGCTATTTTCCCAACTCCTGTTATGCATCATACAGTGCTATAAAGATGATAGCATTTTGACAAATATTTCCAGCTATCACAAAAACGGAAAACACTGGCTCTTTCCCACATATTTAGGATGGAGAGGTAGCTTACCACTGCTAGGTTCGCTCCATAGTCACCAGCTCTCTACAGCAGAAAAAAAAACAAAAAAGGCGACCCTCGTTACCTGTTTACTCTTGCATCCATTGCACGTTCACAGTTCATGTGCAGAAGGAAGACAGAGAACGGAATGTTGCCCAACCCAGGAGAGCTGAGTAACTTACAGCAGCCCTAGGGGCGCGTTTTCAAGCCCCTTAGCTTGACCCTCGTCCATTTACTGACGGGCTACTCAAGCTCAGTGTTGTAGGCAATGGGGATGCGAGGACAGCAGTCCTTCCTCTCAGTTTCCCTCCAGGCCCCGCCTCCAGCAAGGGGCTGTTCTCTGGGCATGGAACCCACTTAGCACAGCAAGGATTTGTTCCTGGTTGGCCTTCAGGGAAAGGCAGTGCTTCTGAGTAGCCTTGGTGAAAACCAAAGGAAACTCAGCAACTTCAAAGAGACAACCCTAGCCACCGTTCTTCTGCAGAGGATAGAGACTGTTCACAAGAACTCTGAATTTTCCATCAAGTGATGTAAGAGGAATGAGGTAATCAGACTGCTTTCAAATCAGCTCCCAGCCACGGGAGCTTAGCCTTCTACAAGGGGCTAATGGTTGCAGAGGGAAAGCCCCTCACACTGCGGCTGCTCTGACTTAATGGTAAACGGTGCTGTCTTTTCCAGGTTTGAGAGCTGTAGAGAGCCAGTGAACATGTGGGTTGTCTGTTCTTCCTGAGTACTGGAAACTCTCTGCCACGGTCAAGAGAACAAATACGTGTCTGTTTCATCAACAGTCCCCGAGTCAATGACAAGGACACTCAAAATGAATTCAGCTCCAAAGTGTTTCTCGTCCCTACTGCTAATGGCCTATATCTTCATTTTGTAATGTATCTCTAAAAGGCTTTACATTTGGAGTTCAAAAAACTCACTCTTCAAGTTTTCCTGGATATTGTTCTAAATCTTTCCTGAACAAAGATTTAGAAATGACCAACGAATAATAATTTGTTTGGGATAAGAGAGTTGTTCTTAATAAACTGTTATACGTGATTAGTTGGTTTGCTTTCTTTTCTGTTTATCTATTTTTTGTTCACATCTTAAAATCACCATCTCCAAAATACAAAGGCTGATAAAATGATTTCTCTTGTTATTTTATCGCAGCTACTGTTTTCTAATATCGCTCAGAGTTGGCGACCATGGGGTGAAGTCACCATTTCTACACCAAGTGTGAACCAAGTGGACGGAGGACACAGGGGAGTCGTTTCCTTTGCTATCAATCTTCACTTTGTGTAGCTTCAGGAAATACAGACTAGAGGCAGAGATTCACAAATAATTTTGAAATCTTATTAATTTCTAAACCTCTACAATGTCTATTCACGGTCATCAAATCAGTAAGCTTATGGGCAAACTCTGCATATTTTACTGAGATAAATCAACTAGGGGCGGCTTGTTTAGAATCATGAAAAAGCATGGCACTATTCATTTTGGACATTAAGAAAAAAATATCCTAAGCCATTTGTACATAGCTACAGCAAGCCCTGGGTAATACCAGTGTTTTAGAGTTGCAGGTTCAGTCATAGCCGTGCCCAAGGGGCACGTAGCCTCAGGAGAATGGAGGGATCCTAGCGGTAGAGCTCAAGGTAACAGATGGTGACCAGAGGATGGTCAGGCCCTACAAGATGTCTTTCTAACTGCAACTCCAGCACAAAGAAGGAGGTGGGAATGAGTTCTCAGAGAAAACTTCAGCGAATGGTAACTGTGTAAATCATCCATGATCAAACGAAGGGGTGAAGATGCACGCTTCCCTCTCAAAAGTCAATATCCAAAGCAAAATACACAGGGGGAAAGAACAGGTAAACATAGCAAATAAAGGCATAATACTCGATAGCAGAAAATGGACCTATGTTCCTAATAACATAAGGCACTGCTTACATGGGGCATTATATAGGTTACAGAAAAGATGCTGTAATATTCCAAGGGAGAATAGGTACCCATGAGAGTGAGGGATGAAAGGTGCCTCCCACCAGCAGACCTTCAGGAGGAAGAGTGAGGGCCATTCAGGAGCTGATTAAATAGCAAGGCCTCCAGAGACCTGTCTTCATGGCTTTCTTAGGGAACACATGTGACATTTTGGAGCTCAGAAGAAAATCAACATAGGAATGGAAGAAAATGTATGCATATAGCACTTTAAAAAGGTCACAGTTATAAGGTGAATTTCCATGGGAAATATGAGAATTTTATGAATAAGAAAAAAGGCACCAAAAAGAAAGAAAGAAAGAAAAAAAGGCCAAGAGTGGAACCGTAAGTGGGGATACCAAAGAAAGAGGAATTAAGAACAGCAAAATAAAGCAGTGCAGAAAGGGTAAACAAAAGAGGGGGGGATCAGGACTGAGGGAAAGGAGAGGCAGCGAACATGAGGCTGCTCAGCGACGTGACAATCGGCACTGAGAAAGCCCACTGTGAAAATCTGGGTAGTACGTTTACTAATTAAGATCACAGTTTTCTCCTTCAGCCTTTGGACTATCTGAAAAGATTAGGATAAGTTTAACAGGGAATGTGACCCGAAGGAGCAGGAATAATTATCCTAACTGTTCTCTTAAGATGCTGTACACATAGGAGAAACACAAGGCAAAAATCAGATGGGGACAGAGGGTAGCGGGGAGAAGGAAAGACCCGGGATAAGGAGAAATCAGTGGTACCAGAGAGCAGTGGGGACAGAAGCGCAAAGGCCTTGCGTGACATGACGAAGAGAGCCTTTCCTCCAGCCTCATCTTTCAGGAGTGACTGGCACACATGACACTTTACAGTGTTTATTTGTACCAGGGAGACCTTAGGTACCTCCATGTACCTGCGAAAGTGACTTATTTTCCACCATTTCACAAAGAAACATTTGTCTCAGGGCCAGAAAGATAGCTAGACTGGCTAAAGCACTTGTATAGGCAAGCTTAGGCAAGGGGTGGGACCTCAGTTTGACCCCTGGCACCACATGTCATACCAGCAACCCTGTCTGTAGGCCAGGCTGAGCCAGCTAGAGTCCAGGCACCGTGGTGCATGCCTGGAATCCCAGCACTGGGGAAGCTGAAAACAAGAGGGTCATCAGGAGCCCTATTTGCATGGTGAGAACCTGTAACCACCAAGCAAATTTTAAAAAGAAAGAAAGAAAGAGAAAAAAAGAAAGAAAGAAAGAGAAAAAAAGAAAGAAAGAAAGAAAGACTATCTGTCTAAACAAACACAAAAGAAAAATATATTTTGGTGCACTCTACAATTTAAATTGCTAGAAATCCAGCCTTGAACCATTGCAAGCTTCAAGAGATTGTACAATTTATATCTTTCCCACCACTGTAGCCAACCAACGTGCTGCTGTCTTCTCAGGAGACCTCAGCATCTTTCTTCTCATTGGCTCTCCACCCACTGTCCCTGTTGGCATGAAAATGGTGACCTGAGACAGAATCATGATGTCCATGGTCCCTAGGGAGGTTCTCTGGCTACTCCACATTAAGCTACTTGAAATCCTGCTTTATTCCCCAAAATATTGGTCTCATTATTTCTAAAAGCTACTTATAGAATCATTATATTAGTTAATATTTGGATATATTGTATCTAGAGGATAATCATATAAAATAAATGAATCATAATTATCATTTTAATCAATCATAAAAATTAAAAAGAGGAATATAAGGTACACCTGGAAAGATCCAGAGATTTCCTTGTGGCTTAGCAAGGAGTATAAACCTGCTTCTGACTGAAATAAATGTCATCCTAAAATTGTGTTCCCGTCAAGAGTCTTCTAGAATAAATTGAAATTAAAGACATCTATGCCGATAGTGTATGAGACACAGCTTTTTATTAGCATTTAATGACTTTCTAAAACTTTTATAATATTTATTGCTTTGAGAAAATTCAGGCATCAGGGTAAAATTACCAAAATTTTCAAGTGGCTGATTTCATAAATGATAAAGTAGACATTCTCTACTTTCTCTGTAATAGTGCGTTGCTCACCCTGAAAGAAGCTATTAGGCCTATTGACAATTTAAGCAATTTTAAGAATATTTTTCCCTCTCTCACAAAAATGGTCCTAAGAATGTCTGATCGTTTCAGATGACAATTCGTTTAACTTAACTAAAAAGCAGAGGGAAAAATGTAAAAGCATTCTTACAGTACAGATGACGCTAAAAATGCCATAAAGCCTTAACAAAAGCAAAGACAATTTCCCTGGATGTCGCCACGTAAAATTTTAATTATTAAGCAGTGAATACAATGCCTTTACTAATTGTTCCCTACAAGCAATTCATTTCTAAGAAGTTAACTAGAATGCAGTCAGCCCACCTTTCTGTTTCACAGGCTAAAAATGCAGAACACTTGAATGCCAAATACCCTCGATTCGTCTAAGTTTTCCTTCGGTAACGTTTAAAGAACTTGGCCTGCTCCAGCTCGCTGCTACCTCAGGGTCTTCTCATTTGCTATTAGGGCTGCCTGGACCGCTCTCCCCAGGTTGGCCACAGGGCGCGCTTCTTCACTCATTCACCATTTGCTCGGATGTCCCTGCAGAACTGGCCTCCCTAAACGCAGCCACCATTCCCACCCTCAGAGTCTCCTTCCAGTCTCTTGCTATGGAACATGTGTGTCCACTGAACTCTATGCCACAAAATTGTGTTCGCCCCACAGGAGTGGGGGCTCCCCTGATGGTCCCCGTTGGTGGGGACAGATCCAATCTCACACTGAAGAGTCCAGGGATGACACAATGATGCCCTTGACTTTTACACAGGGGAATCTGGATCACTGAGCAACCCACGTGTCCAAACTGCTGACAGTAGGAGAGTTACAGCGTGGGTACCAATTGTGGTCTCAGCGCTTCTCAGTATTTACAGCAGGCTGTGGAGATCAGAGATACCGTGCTGTGTGACAGAGAGTGCTCTCTGATGCCCTTCCACTTTCAGTAACAAGAACAAAAACAAAGGAAAGGAAGCAAGAAGAAAGAAAGAAAGAAAGAAAGAAAGAAAGAAAGAAAGAAAGAAAGAAAGAAAGAAAGAAAGAGCAAAGCACCCTCAGCCCAGGGGGCGGTGATGTCTGTCTTCAGAAGGTTATAATGTGTCATCTGATATTCTACTCTTCATAGCTGAAGGATGAATGGATACATACGAAACTGAATCTAGGGACAGGGACTTCTTCATGCAGCACAGCTTTACTGCTTAACTTTATTGTTACAACAAACAACAATGACAACTGCTACGCAGGCCCGGTCAATCAGTCTGCATCTCCCAGCTGAGTTGGGAAGGGTCAGCGTAGCCAGAGCCGGAAGGTGCATCCAACATTGAGTGTGTGGAGAGAATTTTACCCTGAGCACACGTTACGTTCTCGCTGTCCCTCCAGCCTGGGCACAGGTTCAGTGGGAACGTGTGCAAGCACGGCACAGAAGCGCAGACCAAATTATCTCCGGTCAGCATCCTCTGGGCCACGAGACCTGGTGCAGGTCAGCTGTATGGCTGCTTCCCAGTCCCAGGGAGAGCCCCAAGGAGTGAGATGGGCTGATCACATCTTAACTAATGGTCCAGCACAACACCAAGAAGTTTGCCCCTCTCTCTACCTTAAGAATCCAAATGTCCAATGTGCCGAGACTGAGAGAAGTTCCTAGATTTTCTTCATACAAAATAAGGTGGTGCAAAATGAAACCACACTGGATGTGACAGTGAGCAGTGAGCGGTAGACTCTGGCTCACCTGACGCCCACACTGAGTCAGTTATTGCTGCAGTTATCCGCAAACCTGACTAAAAGCATCACAGACCGCTTCAGACTGTGCAGGGACCAAGTGATGGAAATTCAGTGAGAAAATCAAGCCCAGGCCACTGCAATATCCACTCCCAGGCCCTCTCACTGTGAGTTTTGTTTACTCTCCTCAAAGCCGAGGCCCTACCTGTGTCGCTGAGGCTTCCTCTAGAGCAGCCTGCAGTAAGAAGAACCACCTCCAGGGCGTTCGTGCTGAACGCTCCCATCTTGCACCTACAAAAGTCAACTTTGCTTCTTGGGTTACAGTTTATTTATTCAAAGTCTTCACCAGAAGTCAGCAGAAGACTTGAAGACGCTGGTGGGAACCTGAAGCCTAGCACGTGCATGGAAGCCACCTGGCTCCTGGACAGCCCTGGAGGAGCGAGGCACGATGTGAGGCAGGAGGAGCTTGGTGGGGCGCTGTCCAGCGAGCGTGCACGGCCGCTTCAGTGCGCCGCCTTCCTTGGCAGCCGATCTGCGTGGAGCTCCCACTGGGCCATGCGCAGGTGGCAGAGGCTCTCCTGAGGCACCCGCAAGCACCTGGCAGGACGCAGGAGCTCCAGATGTCAGCTGCTTCTGCGTCGGGCTTCCTTAATGCGGTCCTCCTCAGTAAGAACAAATTGAAGGGGGAACAATATACAAGAGGTGAGAGAGAGAGGAGATAAGGAAATAGAAAAGAGAGACCAGTCTTCCACGTATGAGAAGGCCAAGAAGTTTGCTGTGGTTAAAAGAAGAAGCACAACTTGTTCTTCAAAAGCAGAGAGCCGAGTGCCTAGATGACCCTTGTGTTCCTGGAGGGAAGAATGTGAGAGTATTTTAGATGTAACAGAGGGGAGGCAGCATACTCCCCAAGGTGCTGGGGACAACAGGAATTATGTCAGTTTGGAATGTGGCTGTCTCTTTAAAATGACACACTGCAACTTACAGGTGTAGAGGAAAGGTGTGCTTGGCATGCCTGCACTAGATAACAAAAATTCTAGAGAGCGAGGACAGTGATTCACAGGGGCCGTCCTGTGCCCACTGCCATGACCAGCTACGGTGACTCACCCAACTTGTCATAGATCTGCTCAGGGTCAGCTTGGCTTCCCCACACGTCTGTGTACCCAGGAGGAACAAATGCATGCACTGAAGCCCAAGGGTGATTCAAGAGAAGAGAAGTCACTTCCTCTTTTTGACTAAACTTTTTACAAATCATCCCCTGGGTGAACTTCTCATGGAACTCCAAGGTAAAGACTTACTTCTTGCTAAGCTGTGCACCTTACTCGTCACTGGGTGGCAGTTCATTTAATAACACAGTGACATCCTAGGAACTTGATGACCCACACATAGCCATTGACCACAGATACGTTTACGAATGCCTGTGGACACAAAGACCAAAGTGTGCCGGGCGTGGTGGCTCACGCCTGTAATCCCAGCACTTGGGAGGCTGAGGCAGGAGGATTGTTGTGAGTTCGAGACCAGCCTGAACTGCACAGTGAGACCCTGTCTCAAAAAAAAAAAAAAAAAAGACCAAAGTGTATCCTCACCTGTCCTAGCCCCCGGGGTCCTCACAGCCTTTCCCATTACAGCTGCTTGCGCGACCCTGACTGCAGTAAGTTGCGGCCCAGCACACGCTGACTCCATCCCCTCCTCAGCGGCCTCTCCCCGCCAACTCTCCAGCAGCGTATCGGCCCAAGTCTCTGCTCATTTTCTGGCCACTGTTTTCTGACTATGGCTCTGTCTGGGTCTGCACAGTCTGACCCAGAATCCATCAGCCTAGATTCTCATCCAGGTTCAACGCCAAAGGCAGAACTGTCTGCACTTCTTCCACTGTGCGTCCCTGAGCGCTGATCTGCATTCCTCTGGACTCTATGAAGTCCCTTCCCTTAGACAGCCACATGTGTTCAGGGAAATTAGTTTTCTCTGTCTGTATTCTTGCCCTTACTTACCTTATCTATAAACTAAGCTCAGAAAATGAAAAAGACAGCATTAGAAAAGACAGCTTAGTACACAGCATGTAGTAATATATTAAATTTCTTTCTTCCCGCCAGAGGACCCCTTTCTTTCATCAGGCTCCTATCTCTTAGAGCACACCCTACAATGCAGAAGAAGCAACCCATTCGCACTGCCTTTGCGAGGCATCAGATACAGCCGACGGGTCTTCGTCTAGCAGGTCAGCCTTGTCAGGCCAACAATCTGTGTATTTCTCCCTCTTCAAACGCAACTGCAGCACATTCAGGGCATTCACCGCCTTTCGGCGAGGTTAAACGAGAATCGTGGAAGCAAAGCTCAGATCTGCAGGCCTACGGAGCATGCAGAGAACAGAGCTGAGAGCTCCAGGCCTGGGCACAGGTCGTGCGTGCTAGAATCAGGTCTGCAGCAATAATGTCGAACTACCGCAAGAGCTGCTTCACGAGCATGTTTGGTCCCATGTTAAACTAATGTCAGAACATCAGAATGTCGTTTTATATAAAAATGGATTACAAGATCCCTTTCTACAGTGTGAGCTTGTATAACATGTTCTCTGTGTTAAATCCTCTGTATACCTTAAAAAATAGAAGATTTTTTTAAATTACTATGGCCTACTGAGTAAATATAGCCTTAAAATATTATGACTGCATGTATATGCCTTAGGGCCGTCGTAGGCCATGCGAAGAACTTTAGAACTTCTTCATTCCATAATTACAGCTTCCCACAGTTCCTTTGGAATAATTAGGACTACCAAAGTAAACAACGCACACGTCCAAAAGTCCTTGGCCACACTGTCCAACAATCACCACCTATGGGCAAAAAAGCAATTTCTCAGTCATAGGTTTATCTCAACAGAGAAGTGGCTGAGTTGTGTTTTTGGTTTTGTCTTTGTTTTTAACACTACAGACCGTCTTTGGTCCCTATAGCAAAACAACAAGAACAACAAAATGAGGCAGGCATTTTTCTGGGCAGTGTTTTCATAGTTTATTAAGAACAGTTATTTATGCTATCCGAAAATAAAAAAGATTAGCATACTTAAGTATTGAAACATAAATTATGATACCTAGATCTGATTGTCATAGTTAGAAAAGGAAAGGAAGGAATGCCACCCTGGGGGATTTGCTGCTGTCTGTTTGCTCCATGTGCCAGAAATCACAAGCGTGTCTTTTACTTCCTGTATGAACACTTGTAAGACTGGAAAAGCAGCCGCTGGCAGACTGGCAGCTGTCCAGCTTACGCGGGCTCCACCCCTCAGGGGCCCACTACCACGGAGCAGCAGGCGCAACCCCAGGCCTGGCAGCATGGAACCTGAAGTCTGACTCAAGCCCTGGAGCACGGCAATGCAGGCAGCCAGGGAGCACCCAGGGAGACAGGCCACTGTCCCGCTGGGCCACTAACAGTTTCTCCTTAACGGTTGAACCAAGTTGTAATTTATGAACCAGATGCCCGGAGGCTGGATTCTGCTTATTAGCATTTTTTTTTTTTTTTTTTTTTGCAAAAAGCAAGAAAGGTTTTATTGACTGATATAAAGTAAATGTAAAAAAGAAAAGTGAGATGCCTCTACGCCAATGACGAATTTTGTTAGACTTCACATGAAATGATAATCTCATTAATGACTACATGCTAAAACAGAAAGAACCGCAATCAGGCAAATCTACATTCTAGGCACTGTGAGACCGCATGCGAGAATGTGGAACATAAATACAATTTATTTTATACTTTGGTGCTGTGGATCATTTAACCATCACATTTTTAACTATAATGTCAGGGTTACAGAATCACAGTTTTTCTGGAATGTTATGAGACTTCTAATTTACTTGTAAACAATCATTAATCCTATACATCCATGGAGAAAAGGAATAGATGTTATTAAAAGTTCTTAAATAAACAGAATAAATAAATTTGACAATTCATTAAGACAAGTTTAAGAGATCAAGGATGCAGATAACATTTTGCAATTATTCCTAAATTGGTGTCTCTTGATGATAGGCCAACGGAAATGATAAAGTCTTAAAATGTATGTTAGGAAAGTACCAGACACTTCATTGCGAAACTTCAAAATAACATAACCCTGACAATTACAAAAAATGCATGTACACTCTGCAAGACACAAGTAATAAGGCCAAGCTATAATTTTTCAAGACACAGCCACCATCTTACCAGCTCCACCACAAACCAAGAGATGCAATTAATTCTCTGGCATTTACGCAGGTCTGACTGGTGAATCCACGTGAACTCAGACAGCACCGGGCCATTTTTACGTGCTGGTACACAAATAGCCTTGTCACTCAGGCACTGCTTCCTTAATGCACAAACACCAGCATAGCTGCCTCATTTCCGTCACCCGCAGATGTGGCACCTGCGCCAAGGAAGGGGGTTGACAGGGGATGTCAGCACTGGGGCTGGCCTATAGGTATCTGGCACCAGGAATTGGTAGCAGATATGCAGTTCTGACAAGCCTGGTGACACCCACCTCATGGAACTGGGGCTAGGTGATCTCATTTTTCATGCATCACTGCTGGGTCAATTTGCAACGACCAAAGCCCTCTTAAAATGACATTCATATAAGAACTGCAACTGCAAGGGTTTGCTGCTTTAATTAGTTCCCAGAATCAGTAGAAAATATGACGTCACCTTGGCAGTGTTTGTTATACGCCACTCAATCTCTAAATGTCAGACTTGGAACATCCAGGAACATTTTTCAGTATTTGCCTAAGCCATATGTATTGTCATAGGAGGGCAATAATATTTCCCCACAATATTTTAATTTCTAAAAATTAGCAGTGAGATGCTATTAGGAAAATTTACAAATACGCTCAATTTAAAACCCGTGGCAATGACATGACTAATAAGGATTGCAGACTTAAAGCAAATTTTGCATAAAATATTGACTTTCTTATTGAAGTAGATATATGTGTTTATCTCCTTTTGTAATGGTGTATTAAACTCCTGTCTGACTCGTAAGACAAGGCTCCTCAGCAGTGCAGTGCGCTTAGCAGCTCCAGCTCCCCATAGCTGATGCTGTCGTACAGAAGGATAGAACGCAGCATGCTCTTGGAGGAACGGATGCTGCATGCATACAACTTCTATCACAGTATATTTAGAAACGTTCTTATTAGGCGCTTCTGTTGTTGATCTCGCACTGTGCACACAGGACGAACTTCTCACAGGCGTGTATGGATGGGGCTTCAGCTCTGTCCACAACACCGACACACTGGGGCATCTTGGCGGGCATAAGACACTTGTAAGGCAAGACCACCATCCTGACACGCTGGTCACGGAAGAAGTGTGAAGGCTGCTCTGGGGCCTTTGGACTACCTTCTCATTTCAGAGACAGGGCTAAGCCAGTATTGAAGCTGAAATCATCATTGGGATCTTGATCAGAGCAGGAAAGGTAAAAAAAAAAAAAAAAAAAAAAAAAAAAAAAAAAAAAAAAAAAAATACAGCAAGTTAACTGAGGTCCACTTCTGCACTCAGCATCCTTCCAGAAGGAGCTGAAGGTCTAAGCATGTCAAATGCCCTTACCATTCCATGCAGAAAACATGAAACAAAACAAAACAAAACAAAAAAAAAATGTGTACTTTCTCTTGAAACTATGGAACTTCTTCCAGGCTCCTGGACCTTTAGCAGCTCTCCATGAACTCCATGAAGATCCGGGGGCCTGGCACACATGACTGAAGAATCTAAGTCAAATTTTCCTGGTCAGAAGAGTGTAGATATTGATGACTTCATTGTAAAGATAAACGGATGTCACAATTGGTAGGAAGCATTTGGCACAGTGACCAACATATAAAATATTCTTTGGTGTAGCAATTTATATTAGTTAATAAAAACTGTGCACATTTTTATTCCTATAATAATCTTGATTCAAAGAAAAGTCTCCACTTCCAGCAAATAGTCAAGCATTGCTATGGTGATAATTTTCCTCTACAGAGAAGATAAACCCAGACAGCTTGGCATGCAGCATATGTTCTAAAATTGTATAAGCTACCAAAGGCAATGAGAAGGCAGATGAGAGCATTTTAAAAATTAAACTGCCTTTTGATTGCTCTGCGTTGTGTCCTGGGTTGTAGAGAAGCACTTTCGAATCAGTATCTTCATAAATGATGGAGCTCGTTCAACAAGGAAAGGCATGGCAAAGGACATTTCCAATTTTGTTTAAAAGTATTGATACCAACATACATGTGAAATTAAATGTCCCTTGTGGGTTCTCTTCGTACTCCTTACCTTGCTTTGACAGGAAAATAAGGGGAAGAGATTTCTCTTTAAGTTTCTACCCACATATACGCTGCATATAAACTTCAGAACTCACAAGGGCAAATTACTGTATGATTCTGATTTTCCCTGCTAGCATTCCTTTCTGTCCTTCCTCTAGGTACTGAGTGTCACTTCCCTTTATTTCTTTTTCCTCATAATTTTCAAAAACATAATGAAAAGCCTATCCCTCTAACAGAATGCTTTGTTCCTGCTCATCTGATAATGCAATAAGCAAAATTTCATTACAGCATAATAAATGCTTGTGGAATAAATGAATGGGATGTCAAGTCGAATTCCCTTTCTTCCTTTTTATTAATATTAAATTTCCCATAGATTTTTCTCTTCTTTGTGACCACTCCACTTGACAAATATCGAACAATTCTAACTCAGGATTTCTTTGTACACATATATCACTTGGAGACCGAAGATACCACTAAAATTTTCTACTGTAGATTTGTGAATTATGTGTTAAAAGAGTGCTACATTTTACTAAGCATTGGTGTTTACTCACTTAGGAAGAGCTTAAGGAAGAGAAAGATGTTTTTATGGAGGGTAATTTCTGAACTCCCACTTCAGAAAGAAGTCTTTATCCCAAGGGCAAAGCTACCTCGTTATAGGAAAATGAGCAAGAGACCATGGCTCTCTGTACCACAGCAAGCATCGGCCACACTCTTGAAGACAGAGAATGCAGCCACGTAGGGACTCAGTCCACCTCAGTGCCCATTTAGTGGACAGGAATGACAATGGTGGGAGAAACAGCAGCAGTGCCAGCCTCCAGAATGGATGGCGAGTTCAGGAACGTCTCTAAAGCGTGGCGCTTTTTTTTTTTTTTTTTTTCTTTTTTTCTTTTCTTTTCAGAAAAGGCAACACACTGGCTTGACTCTACCTCTATTAAATCCAAAGACTTACATGGAGATCCAGCCTTTGTGCACATCAGAAGAACTTCCCTGACAGCATACATGAACTGCAAAGTCCTGAAAGAAATACTAAGATGCTTAACTCTGCACATAAAGGAATCTCGGAGTGTGTCTTTCTGTACTTGGCTTATTATAGTTTCTTCTAGGGCGATTCATATTTTTGCAACTGAAAAGATTCCCTTCTTCTTTGAAGCTGAATAATTGTTCCATTAAGGTTATGCAAACATGCACTCTCTGATCCCTTCCTGTGCTGGGGGAAATTTGGGCAGGTTCCACAGCTTGGCCTTTGGTGGATGCTGCTGCAGTGGGCGTGGGCGCTCTGAGGTTTCTCTGGCCTACTAATCCCGCCCTCTCTGGATGTGTCCCACCACGGGCTTGCTGGGTCTTTCCATGCTCCCAACTCTAATTTTTCAGGGTGCCTCCGGTTTTGCATAAAGGCCTTCCTCATTTGTATTCCCAAACAACCACATGCAACGGTTCCCTTTCTCCAACTGCAACGTTCTCTGCACTACCTGTTCTCTTTCATCTTCTAATAACAGCACTTCTAACTGAGGTAGGCTAACACCTCCTTGTGGTTTTATATGCATTTCCCTGATGATTAGTGATGGTGAGCATTATTCATGCATCTATTGGCCAATTCTTTTTTTTTTTTTTTTTTTTTTTTTTTTTTTTTTTTTTTTTTTTTTTTTTTTGTCTTTTTGAGACGGGGTCTTGCTATGCAGTTGAGGCTGGCCTTGAGCTCACTTTTGTAGCCCAGGGTGGTCTCAAACCTGCACCAATCCTCCTGTCTCAGCCTCCCGAGTGCTGGGATTACAGGTGTGAGCCACCACACCCAGCTCTACTGGTCAATTCTATATGTTCATTTCAGAAAGTTATTGAGGCTCTTTGCCTATTAGTAAAACTGAGTTATTTTTGTCTTTCTATTGACTTGAGCTCCCTAGGCATTCTGGGTTTAACCCTTTAGGAGAATTATTGGTCACAAACCATTGCTTTCCTCCATAGGTTGTCTACTCACTATGTTCATTCATTTTCCTTTTTGGGGTAGAAGCTGTTAAGTGTGACATCTTCCAGGTCTGCTTGTTCGTCTTAGTTACCTTTGATTTTGAGGTCACATCCAAAGTCACTGTCCATGATGTTACAGTCAAGTGCCTATTTTATAGAGTAACGGCATCACTAAGCTTCTCTTCTGCAAAGTTAAGAACCTAAGTTTGCAGACCAAAAATTAGAGAAAAAGAAGTGCGACAAGGATTGCCAGTGTTTTGGCCAAAGCCCTTCTGGATCAGTGAGGACTCAGGACATAAGAGAACCTGCACAGTAACATCCTATAACTCAGTGGTGTCCCAAATATTCTGTTCAAAGAGATTATGGGGCCACAGCGGGATGGGATTGATGATCTATAGTGTGCCTAAGGAGAGTCACCTAAGGAGAAAACACTCTCTCAGGCTTTCATAGAGAGCAAACTGGTCAAGCAATGGCTGTGACTCATTCAGATGACTGACATTGGCAAAAATTCTGCAAAATGCTATGCATGGTTTCAAGGTAAATCCTGAGGCAATTTGACTGATCTTGTCAGATACAAAAGTTACATTTTATATATATAGATCTTGCTTTAACTTGGTCTTAACCATCCTGCAGAAATGTTTAACCACAATATAGAAAAAGTACAGCCAGATTAGTATGCTGAGCTGTAAAAGGCTCAAGTCAAACAGCTACTGACACTGCCAGTTCTGCAGATAACCTACTGCTATTATGGAATATTGCTCTATGCATACAACTACTTTCTCTTAGCTCAGCAAGAACAAATATTTGGACCTGTAGTGTTTAAAAAAGTTATCACATCTGCACCTTATACTATGAACTACTATGAAACTAAGAATATGAATTGTATTAATTATTGTGGCTCTCCTACTAACGTGTTTTGAAACTGTCGCAGTGTCATTTCTTGTTAAATGTAATAAAAATATAAAAAATTGGGAAAAAAAAGTCACTGTCCACATCTCCACTATTCAGTCTTTCTTCTGTTTCTTTGACTAGTTTTACTAGACTGGTCTTTCGTGTAAGTCCTTAATCCACTCTGAGTTGCCTTTTCATATATGGTGTGACATGGTGGTCTGATCTCACCCTCTGTACACTGACATTAAGTTGTCCCATCGCCATATACCCAAGAGGCTGCACAATGTTTTCATATATGTATAGATTATAAAATGGCTATATCAAGCTGATTTATATGTATATTACCACATGATTTTTAATTTTGAGAGTGAGCACATTGAAAATCCACCCTCTTAGGAGGTATGAATCTGCCTGATCTCACTTATAAATGGCATCTAGGTGAGTTGGATCCAAAGACAGCTACCACATGCTGGTTGCTAGTGTGGGGGGCACAGGCATGTTGGCCAAAGACTGAAGTTGTCCTGTTAGAAGGAATGGTCCCAGGACATCCCTTGCACAGCATAGTGACTACAGCTAATAACTGCACTGTAGTCTTTGAAAATGCTCACAGAACTTATAAGCATTGTGATCACAATTGTAAGTATATGAAGTAACAAACATTAACTGGTTTAATTCAGCCATTGACAATGTATCCATATATCAAAACTACTATTGTGGGCTGGCCAGATAGCTCAGCAGCTTAATCACCTACCTGGAAAGAATAAGGTCATGAGTTCGATCCCCAGTACCACAAAAAAAAGCTGTTGCATAACATAAGTATGTAATTTTTGTCAACTAAAAATGGCTAAGGGAGAAATAACCAAAACATCAGGTTATACCACAGACACAGACACACACACACACACACACACACACACACACATATACACACACACATACATACATGATTGGTGTCTATAAATTAAAGCATGAAATAAGCTTACTAAATGTAAAAGAAATGAAGAGTGCAATGTGAACTCCCATGCAGAGGTGGTTTTACAAAAGCACGGTGGAAGAATTCCAGTCAGGGAAGGCTGTGGCCACTGTGAGGATGGGCACGCGGCCCTGCTCTCACTCAGCCTCCACTCAGGAAGCCTCACCCACGGGTGATGTTAACCTGTAGGCCCCCAGCTAGCTGTACACATGCAGAAACAGAAAGGTTTTCTGGCTACTCGCACGGGGGCTGTGACTGGGTCTCTCCCCCTCCGAGGTACTAAGGTCCTGTCTCACACCGCAGTCACTGTGAATCCCTGCAGCCACTGCCACAGGCCCCAAGGGGTCCCTGGTGGTGCCCACTGCACTGGCAAGGCATCTGTTCCACAGCTTCCTGTTCAGCTCCAGTACAGATAGAGAGCATGGACAGAAAAAGTAAAGAAACAAAACTCATCCATTCCTTCAATAATAAATATTGATCAAGAAACTATTGTTATCCTATGGAGAACATATGCTAAGAACTACAGACAGAAATGAAACAGCACAGACTTCTCAGGAGCTTCTCGACCAAGAAGCAGCTGAGCATGGATGCTAAGAACCTAGCAACCCTGGCCACACCCCCGGATGCTCCTCAGCAGCCTGCACCTCAGCTCCAGCCCTGCTCACTCTGGGGCCAGCACCTGTGGCCCCTCGCGGGAGGCTGCCAGGGAGCACCAGAGCCGCCATGCCAGCAGCCTGCACAGAAGGTGGCAAGCACCAAGGAGCTTGTGCCCTCCTGCGCCAGTCTTACCCAGGACCATCGAGGCCTGAGGACCTGCACACACCATCTTCTAGCCCTGTGGGGACACCTGCAGGAAGGGCCTGCAGCCGTCTCGCGGCTGCCTTGCAGGACCATGTGGTGTGAAAGCCCGGCCTCTTCGGAGAATTCTGCCGGATGTCACCGTGGCTTATCTTCCTGCCACACCACGTGGCACGTTCCTCCTCTGCTGCTCTTTTCCTAGGAAGGGTCCCTGAACGGTCACTTCCACAGGATCACTAGCTCAGGCTCAGCTCCTGCTGGCAGGCAGTTGTTGCAAGCACTGTTTCTACTGCAGCTAAGACCAACATGACAGTTTCCCTATGAGCCACATGACAGAGCACTCAGATGAGAAGCCGAGAGGACCTCCGTCAGGATAAGATTCCCTGAGCAACCACACAGCAGAGTAACAGGAAAACGAGTCGCCAAAATCTCCGAAGGCCTTGGGTGCCAAGAAAATGGGCCGATGACATACTTGATGGGAAATGCAAAATGACTGAAAGGCTTAAGCAAAGAGGCTGACATCATGTGATTTAAAAGTGCAGCATAAATAATTGGTAGAAGTGACCCAGAGCTCTGAGGGCTTCCATGTTCTTTATGGACGCAGCAGTGGGACCTCTGTGAATGCACCGAACGTGCTGTGGCTTTAGTTCTTTCTCTCCAAGTGTGGATGCCAGAACAAAGCGTGCTGAGCACGGCAGCAGCCCCAAAGCAGGAAGCGAGGGCGGGCTGGCAGGCAGCACACAGCCCGGGCTCGTCGAGCGCTCCCTGGCCCCGAAGCGGATTGTGACCGTGCGAAAATACCACGGTGGTCAGCAAGAGTCGGCAGGTCATTTCTCCCACCAGCCTAAGGATCCCGTCCCCACAGCTGGCTCTTTCTCCACTGAGCTGCGGCCCAGGGCTCTCAGGCGCGACCACCGCTGGCCCCAAATCACTGGCAGTTGTGCTTCAGCACCGGCGTTTGCAGCTTGCGAGCCTCAGTGCCGCCCTCTCCGGGGCAGCATCTCGGCCTTCCCGCAGGGCTGACTGTGGCAATGGCTCGCCCTCAGAGAACATTTGCTGTTCACTGCTTGGTGACCCGTGACGCTCCTGGGGCTAGCGGCTGGAGCCCTGCTGCCCAGCACCTCACGTCTGCCCGCAGCTCTCACCACCTTCCCAGCAGGGCAGGAGGCTGCTCGCCTGAGGCGGGCTCCTGCGTGCATCCCACCCAGCTGCGCGGGCCAGGGCTCGAAAGGCGCGCCACGCCGTCGCCAAGTTCAGCCAGCGCGGACGGGCATGTCTTCAGACTAACAAGCCTCAATTTGAGAGACGTAAATTTCCCCATTAAAACTGAGAGATTTTAATTGAACCAACAGTTCAAACGCTCGCACCTTTGAATAATTCTTGTCAGTTTATAAATTGTTCTCGCAGAGCTGGAACTTATGAGATAAAGATGGCATTGATTTTAATCATTTTAAATAAAAAGAAAAGAATTCTTAGGAAGTTGTGAAGCACTGAGGGTGATGTGGTGACATGCGACACGTGGCAGAGCCGGACGCTGGGCTTCTTGTCTCAGGCACACACTCACGTCCTTAAGGACACACGACTCTCTGTGACACACCAAGACCTTCAAATCCTTTTGTGAATAATAGGATGTTTTTCTCACAATATTATTTTCTATTTCACTGAAGCTATATTTTGTTTGTTGATTGATTGATTGATGGTTTGATTGATTTGTACAGGGTCTCACTACTCAGCTCCAATTCACAGTGATTCTCCGGCCTCAGCCTCCTCGGGGCTGGGGCTCCAGGTGTGCGCGGCATCACTACACCGGGTACTGGGGCAGCACAGCATGTGCGACGGGGAATGAACCTGCGTCCTTGCACTTGCCAGGCAGGCGCTAAGACTGCTGAGCTATCTACCCAGCCCTCACCCTTTTAATGAGGTGACACAAAAGGGGGGCCTTCCTGCTAAAAGATCTCATCATGTCACCCCCCTTTTTGTGGTACCAGGGACTGAACTCAGGATCTCGTACTTGCCAGGCAAGTGCCTTATTCTACTGAGCTATCTCCAGGCCCCTCCCTACCTTTCAACAAATTTGCACTGCATCAGTCGGGTGGTCTCCCAAGCCAGCTGGTGAGCCCGTGCCTTCACAACCGCAGGGCCAGTCTCCGCGCATGCTCACAAAGGCAGCACGCCTGTCCACTGCACAGTACTGGCCCGAGCTTATTCAGCAAGCTATGCAAGCTCATCTGTGGCTTAGCACATTCTAACCAATGTTTGGAACTGGGAAGTAAAGAATAGGCTCCTTGTCAACACTTTCTCGTTCTTAACCATTCCACCCAGGGCTGGATTGAGTATGCTGCAGGGTACCAGCCACCCTTAGAATCGCACCTCCAGCACCGGGCCTGGAGACACACAGCACTGCCTGGACACTTGGGAATGAAAAGCTAAATAACCACGAAGTGTGTGTGTGTGTATTAGCGCCTCGCTGGAGTGCACCGCATAGCACCGCCTCTAAAATGCAGAGCATAAAGCACAGAGGACGGGAGTCTTGCAATGAGAGCCTACAGATTGGACCACAGTTCCAAGAACAGCTCATGGGACTGGTATTTTAAATTAAAAAAAAAATCAGCTCCTAACTGTATGCAGCGCTGCTTACCTGACAAAGGGGAGTTCTGAGTTCACTGTGGAGCATGAGGTGAAGGCACTGTGCTCCTAAGGCTGTGAAGAAGAAGACTTAGCTGAGCAGAGCAGGCCACCCCGTGCTGCCGTTTCCCAGCCTTTCTCCTGCACTGAGAATTAGGTCCACCTGGCAATGACAGGTGCAAAGCCTAATCCCAGCTGGGTATGTGCATACCCCAATTCTGCTGCAGGAGAAGTGCCTTAGTGAGATATATTTTCAAGGGTTCCAACATGCAACTCAGGTGCAGAGAATTCGGTCGCGTAAGAAGGCAAACTGCAAAAACATAGTTACACAACCAGAAGAGGAAGAATTCAAAGAGACAGATGGGTACAATCACAGAGACCTGCCAAGGCCTTCACAGAAAAGAACACAGAGGCAGAGAGAACGGAGCCAACTAGACCACGTGTGTGTGTGTGTGTGTGTGTGTGTGCGCGTGCACGCACGCACGCATGTGTCTATGTGTCTGTGTGTTTGTGTGTGGGTATGTCTGTGTGTATACTTAAACGTATATAGTGCAACAAAGCACAAAGGTCATATAATTGTTCAACTGGCCTTTCACTTAAAACTTCTCTGTAACAGAAGTATAAGGTGGACTATGAAAATCCGAAAATAAAGAGAAACAAAAATTACGTAGTTCACTCAAGCTCAATACATTTATTTGGAAAAATATAAACGGAACATACATTGCATGAAGCCAAAACTGTTAAATCCCTGTGTCTGGCGCCACTGTTGTATTCTTCCTTTCCGTGACGGCAGGTCTACCTATGAACTGTTTGAAAGTTACTACATTTCATTTCTGTCAAAAGACTATTTAACTGTTTTAATTCCATGCTTGTTGAAACTATCACAGAGGACTAGATTCTTCATACTACTGAATTATGCTGTGTCGCAGAAGATGTAATATTTGATAGTACTTGTATTCAGACCTAACTCAGAAATATAGCAAGATGCCAGCAGGGAAAAACAAAACATGCATATATTGATTATTCTAAATGTATAAAACTATAATCAGAATATTCCACTTCCAAATCTACTTGTCTCTAAGCCTAAAATGGTCCCTCAAAAGCTGAAAGAATTTCTATTCCACTGGTATTTAAAGCTGCTTTCCAATTAACATCTGAACACAGACTTCTTCTTGCGCAGCCTCAAGTCCTCTTGCCTGATCGCTGTTCTGTCATACAATCTAAGTGATCCTGTCCAGCTCGCTCGGTGGAGATTCAGTCTTAGGAAGATGCACAACTTCAAACATTTCCTCAAAGCATTCAAACTTGGAATTGATGCAGAGTGCAGCTCTCACACCGTCCATGTGTTCTACGACCACGTGGTGACACAGGAAGATCACAAACTGAGCCCAGCAGTGGGCACGCTGCCAACTGGCCGAGCAGGGTCTGCCTGCATGGCATGGAGTGTGCTTCCCCCAGAAGCTTTCTTCTACCGTTCAAGTCAAGTCTCACTACCTTGCTGCTTATCACCAACCACCTCCTCTTCCTTTTAGCAGTTGGGATACCAACTGATTTACCTGTCTATTTAGGCATCCTCCCCATCAGGGAATAAACAGAAAAATAAATTAGTAGTGAACTGTCAGGTTAGGCTGATCAAATGCTAGCACCACCTCAGGAGAGATACCTTGAGAACGAAAATCTGAACTTCTCACTCACAGCTCTGGTTCTTGCCTGCTGTAGCCCAGCATCTGGCCAAGCTGAGAACAGCAGGTGTCCATTACATCACTAGAGAAATAGTAACCCATGCACAGCGGTACCCACCAGTAATGCCAGGTTGAAGGAAGGCTAGCAGACAAGCTCACAAGTGAGGTCTCATCTAGGCAATTTAGCTCTCAAAATTTAAAAATTAAAATATGTAAAAAGGACTGGGGACAAGTCTAGCAGCAGCAGGGAGCCCTCCCCTGGTCAGGTTAGTATCCTTGGAAAAGGACACGAGAGCAGACCTCCCTTCTTTGTCTGCACAGTGGCCTGGCCCAGTCCACAGCCCCCAGTCCACCTCTGGTGGCCACCGGCTCGCAGAGACAGCCTCGGTGAGCGCTGAACCACTGGCATGTTGGTCTGGGATTCCCCAGCCTGCAGAACAGTGAGAAAGCACATCTGTCCTTTAGGCCACACAGCTTGTGTCGCTGCTTCTTGGCAGGCTGTGTAGGCTAACACGTAGAACAAATTCATTTTGGTGCATAATGTTTCAAAGTAAGTGAAGTTATTTGTCTTGTCAACATGATGTTGTACCTTTGGAGCCAGGAAAAGCAGAAGCCGACTGACGTAAGCCTCAACGGCCTGCTGCGCACGTCCGTCCATGCGCTACAAATTCTGTGCACTGCTCACTAACAGCAGTCCACAGAGCAGAAGCCCGCGACATGAAGGTCTCGGGTTCCACGCAGTCTCTGAACCCACCTGACCTCTGTCATTCTCTAAGTCCTTCTATGGCTCCTTTCAAAAATGCATGACGGACAAGGTCACATGATAAGAGATCCAAAGAAAACTTGAGCGAGCCTGGTGATAAGGATGACGGGGGTGGGGG
>PVJA010027562.1:0-28484 GCA_004027025.1 Myocastor coypus | reverse complement strand
AAGGTTAGTTTTGTTTTGTTTTGTTTTTTTGTCTTTTTGAGACAGGGTCTCGCTATGCAGTTGAGGCTGGCCTTGAGCTTACTTTTGTAGCCCAGGCTGGTCTCGAACTCGCACCAATCCTCCTGCCTCAGCCTCCTGAGTGCTGGGATTACAGGCGTGAGCCACCATGCCCGGCTCAGAAGGTTAGTTCTTAACGTGACTGCAATCTACGTGCATGGATCTAGGAGCTCGTTCCATGCAGGCCAGCACTCGTGTTCTCTTGGGGCCACAGTTCCACTGGACGCCTCTACCCCCACTCAGGATCAGTGATGGTAGCAGGACCCATGAAAGCTCTCCAGTGCAGGGTGAGCACAGATGTGTTCTGAGGTCTCTTGCCCCTTAGAAGTGACAGCCAGGGTGACCCTGAAGAGTGCTGGGTGGTGCTCAGGCATGCAGAAGGGACGCCTGTGAGGAACTCCCCTGTCTCTGGGCAGCGTTTGGCCGGCGGCTCTTTCCCAAATGCCCTCTCAATGATGAACGGCAGCACAGTCAGTATGATAATGAGGAATGGCAGGGCATGACCTATCAGTCCTCGGGCCTTGGGATCACCCCACTGCGCCTCATCTTGGCACCTCCTCTTTCAGCAGAATGCAGGGATGGGGGGCTGAACAGGACTCACAAGTGACACCAGCAGCTTTTGCAGCCCAGCCCAGCCTTTGGAGGAGATTAAGGAGCACAGGATCAGGTGGGGGTGACTCGGCAGGGAGGAAGGCAAGGACAATGCAGAGCCCTGAGGGATTCGCCAGTCAGATCATAACCCCTACAAACCCCAAAATGGACTCCACAAACAACTGAGAATGAGCATAGCCCCCCTCATCCTCAAGCCTTTCCTAGAACATTTACACATCCCCCGCATAACACCTAGTCAACTTGGTGCCTCTCGCCCCATCCCCTAGGACTGCCAACTCTTAAGACAACAGTGCTACTGCATCCGCCCCTGTCTATTGTGTCAGTGCTAAAATAGTACCACCCCCCAGTGCTTGGAAGGCTGAGGCAGGAAGATCACTATGAGTTCGAGGCAGTCTGGGCTACATAGTGAGTCCCTGTCTCAAAAAAAAAAAAAAAAAAAAAAAAGAGGAAACACTAGTAGGGCACAAACCAGCCTGTAAACAGTGAGAGTCAGTGGCTGTGATGAGTAAGTCTAACTGCCAACTGGACAGGTCCTGAGCCACCTACCGAGGGGGCGAAGCACCCTTCCAGACTCCATCTGTTCCCTCACCCTGCTCTCTGTGGCATGAACACCAAGAACTAAGCGGCTCTGCTCCCTACTCTTCTACCATGATGTTTCTGCCTTAGAATCACTCACCGAGGACCAAATCCCCTGGAAACATGAGCTGAATTAAACTGTGTCCAGTATTACATCAGACCAACAGGAAAGCCAGCCAATATGGTGACTCTGCCACGAAGACGGCTAAGAAGGCTGCAGCATTGCAAGCCCACGAGTCCACATCGCCTTGCAGGAAGCTGCACGCTGCTGCACCAAGCAGGTGCCTGGAGGGCTGGCACCATGCTCAGTGGCAATGAACTGAAGCTGATGACCCAGCTCAAACTGTGCTGGCTGAGGGAGGCATAGAGGAAGAGAGAGAGGAGGGAGGGAGGGGACCATACCCTGAAGGTTACGCGCATGGAGCTGCCATGGTGAAAAGTGTGGCATAGTCTTTCTGCATCCAAGGCTGAGACTTGAACACCAAGGAGACGTCCTCTCACACACTCAGGACTTTGCAACTGGCTGGACTGGGCGCTAGGGCCTGGGAGAGCTCAGTGCTGCCCGCTTCAGTTCACACTTGGGCACAGGGCACCCCAGGTATCAAGGCCACTAGGGTCAGCTTCCTGCAAGTCTCCTGCTCTTCTGGTTCCTTCAAATTCCTCCTGAATGCCACAGTCACAGAGCTCCATACAAACATGAGGTGTAAAGTTTAAATATAGGAAAAATTTCTCTCCTCTACTGCTTGGAATAGCCCAAGGGGGAAGAAGGGACCTTCCCAAGCAAGGTATGCAGATCCTTGGAGCCTCTGCATGAACTGTGAGGACCAAAGGCCTGGAAGATTCCACTGCCCAGAAGCCGACCAGTGCCCAGGCCACAGGGGCCTGCCCGACCCCACATAGCACAGGTGTGAGACAAGGAAGCTCTTCTTTTTATCCTCACACACGAGGAAGCAGGGAAGCACAGGAGAGAAGTGCAGATGAAGGGGCCATCTAGGGGCCACTGCTCAACAGAAGAGCTCACCTGAGACAACACACCCCAAAGTAGGGAAGACACAGAGATGCCAGAATCTTCCACACTGTTGAGTGGGCATGACCACTGGCACACACATTTTAAACTCAGGAAGTTGAAACACACGCCAACTCTAAGGCAAGGGACCCAATTTTATCCCTTGCCACTTTATCATCACCACTACAAACCAGTACCACCAGGGTCCCTTGGAGGTGTTTGGGGCAACTGACTCCCAAGAGTTTCCCAAATCTAAGTGTCTGGCTACTCTTGCTCCAAATACCTAGCATAATATCCATGTGCCTTCACTGTCTGCTTTAACATATATAAGCTCTTCCTACTCCGAGTGCATTTGGAAACAATGCACCTCAGCTCACAAGATGTGCAACTCCAGAGGGAAGACACAGTGGCGAAGGTGGAGCTTCATCTTGATTGGCTCTGGGATCCGCCCGAGGGGTGTGTCTGGCAATTATGGAGGGGGTGGCCCCTGGTCCCTGTCCCTTCCTCTCCAGGACTGCCCGCTGCCCTCTGTTCCGGCCAGGATGAGCTGAGCAGCCCTGTTCCACCAGATCCTTCTGGCATGGGCCACTGCCTGGAGTCAGCCTACGGCGGACTCTGACCACAAGCAAATTAAGCCTCTCCTCCTTTAAGTTGTGGGTGGTGGGGGGTTGTGTCTCAGAAATGAGAAAGGTGATAAAAGATGTAGTTTCTACAGCCCACAGCTCTGTGTGGCTGGAAAGTTCCTGAAGGCTCAGGCTGATCGAAATGGGGTAGATCATTTTTATGAAGCTTCACGATTTTACTCAGTGCTCCTCACCCATTCAGACCCTATAGAGCAAACGTCGTGTGTACTGCTTGATACACTGTGTCAACTGGAGAAGTTCAGAAATTTATATAAGTGACGCAGCAGTGAGCCAGGATGTAATCCTGTGCAAGAGGAGGGCATGGACACTGTGCAAGTCGTATATCTCTGCCCTAGGGTAGCCTGCTCTAATAAGAGTGGGGAGAGGCTGGCTCAACAGAGGCTGCAGCTGCTGTCCTTCCCTCGGCTCTTCGTTTTCTGCCGCCATGAACTGCTGCCCTCTGCCACGTGCCACTTTGCCTGGGAGCCAGGTGAATGTAGACTAAAACCTCCACAAACTGAGCTAAACAAACCTTCTCTTCCTTAATTTGGGGTGTTAGATACTTTGTCCCAGCAACAAATAAAAAATAACTGAGATGCCATGAGGTCACTTGCAAGGATCTGGCCTCTCCTCCAAGACTGCCTTCACCTGTCCCTAGTCCCACGCTCACCTTCCCAGGCCCTGTGCAGGAGCCCTGCTACAAGGCATACTGGCCTGGGAGCTCCCACAAGCTCCTCAGCCCAACTCTGAACACCTGCTCTCGGCAGCAACAGCGCCTCACCTGTTAGAGGCGGGAACTGCAATGCACCAAGTGTAGACGGGGTTCTCCAGGGAGAAGCATGAAGGGCCAGGTGGACCAAGCCCTACAGGCTTGCAGATGCCTGGGCTGCCCATCACAGACTGACTGTTTACCACACCATGGATTTGAAGCCA
This sequence comes from Myocastor coypus, assembly GCA_004027025.1. NCBI lineage: Eukaryota > Metazoa > Chordata > Mammalia > Rodentia > Myocastoridae > Myocastor > Myocastor coypus. Next base: position 24,677 of record PVJA010027562.1, on the reverse strand, counting down.
CAGGAAAAACCAATGGAAGGCAAACAGCTGATGAGCTGACTTATATGATTCGTGTGTGTTTTTTTTTTTTTTTTTTAAATATCAGTCTAGTGATCCTAGGGCCTCACACACCCCAGGCAAATGCTGCATCACAGGTCCATATTCCCAGCCCCTAAAAAAAGTATAATTTCAAGGAAAATTAATCCTTGTATCTTCTTCTGGTATAACTAAGTCCAAGCAGGTTCTCACATCAGCAATATCTTCTATCTATTGCATACCTTTTTATGAAGGCTCCATTCATGTACTGTATAACCCACAGAAAGGGGTGGCCATTCCCACTATTTTATTCTAGCACATTTTCAGCACCTCAGAAGGTAACTGGTGCCCACCGCACTTCCCCCTTCTGTCCACCCACCCCGCAGGTGTGGGCTGCTGACCACTTTCTGTTCCCAGAGAATAAGTATGTCTCTACAATACTTTTCCAGTGACCTAAAGGTTTAGCAGTGACTCCAGGTAAAATGTCAGGCCATTGGCCAAAGTACATAAACTATACCAGCAGCCAACAGGCCTGGAAGTGGATGGATAAAATCCCCTCCCCAAGCCAAGAAAAGTACCAAAAACAAATACAACAACTTCTAAATTCATTTGGAACTATTGATATTCTTGGGGTACTTGACGATAAAGTATAGGACCACAGGGGGGGGAAAGCAGTAAATAAAAAGAAAACCTTAGCAGCATCAGGAAACCTGAACTCATTTCCTCCTGCTAGGCATCTTGGTGATGTCACTGAACTCCTCTGAGCATCCATTTCCCCTCTTGTGAAATTTCATGGCACCTGGAATTATCGCTAAGATTCTTTCCAGCTCTGACAATCATGAGTATAACAAGTGCATGAGTGTAATCTCCCAGCTTGAGGGCAAAGTGATTTCTCTAGGTAAAAATATCTGCCCAAGTCCAATGGAAACAACTCAGGGGTAAATGAGCATTAAGGCAGGAAAGCCGGTACATGTAGCTAACTTTCCACAGGCTTTCGACAAACCTGCATTTCACCGGGGTGGGTGGGGCTGCAGAAGGCGGGTAGTGGGCATGTCTCAAGGCAGGTGGACAGGAAGGGGACCAGAAACTGGTTCAGGTGAATGCCTTGGCGGTGTGGGATTTATCACCCTATAGCCGTGTAAGTAGGCCAGGCTTTTAACATACAATGGACCCCTCATGGCTAACCTCAGGCTGCTGAAAGGACACTGTACTGAGAGAGGATGGGATTCCACGCTGGCAAGAAGAGAGTTGCGGGGCCTGGCAGGATGGCTCAGTGGGCTAAAGCACCTGCTTAGGAAAGCTTAGGTGGCTGCAGGGACTGCGGTTTGATCCCTGGCACCACATGCTGCACCAGCCCTGCCCTCAGGGCAGGCTGAGCTGGCCACAAAAATAAATAAATAAATAAACAAACAAAAGTTCTGAAACAGCCGGGTGTGGTGGCTCACGCCTGTAATCCCAGCACTTAGGAGGCTAAGGCAGGAGGATTGGTGTGAGTTTGAGACCAGCCTGGGCTACAGAAGTGAGCTCAAGGCCAGCCTCAACTGCATAGTGAGACCCTGTCTCAAAAAGAAAAAAAAAAAAAAAAAAAAAAACCAAACAAACAAACAAACAAAAAGTTCTGAAACAAACAAAAATTCTAAAAAAGAAGAGAGTTGCATCATGTTAAGAAAAGGTGGTGCAGACCATCTCCTGGAGGCCTGGGCAGACTTGGCATGTACTCTTTGAAGCATCCCCTCTATCCCTCCCTGACGGCAAGACCTCTCAGAAGCAGCTAAACTCCCAACAGGAACAGATGTCACTGCTTCGGGCACAGGAAGACAGCCAAGTGGTACTTTCCAGGTCACTTCTCTTTCTCTCTCCTTCTTCCTCTTCCCCTTCTTTTTCTTCTTCTTTCAATACTGGGAACTGAATCCAAGGATTTTTCCCTGAGCTCTTATCCTTAGTTCTCTTCATTTTTCACTTTGAAACAGGATCTAGCTACCCACCAACTTAGCCCAGCGGAGTTGAAACTTGCTATCCTCCTGCCTCTGCCTCCCAAAGCACTCAGGCTAGAGGCATGTGCCACATGCTTGGCTTCGCTGAGTGCTTAGGACTAACCTTGTGCACCCCAGTGGCCACATGTAGCATTATTTTTGTTTTGTTGTTTCAGAAGGGCTCAAGGCCCACTCAATGAGGAAGTCAAAGAAGTTCTGTTGCTTCTGAACCAATGTTCTCTCCACCGAACTCCACCACAGCACAGGGAGCAAGGCCAGGGCAGGTGCGTGTTCAGCTGTGCCACACACAGATGTGACCATTTTACCTCAGGGCTCAGCTTCTGCTAGGGTTTAGGTAACATTTGTCTCTTCAGAAACTCAAGTGGAAATGGGAGCCCACTGTGGGGTCTGGAGAGGGTGGAAACTTACTTGGAAGATAGCACTTAGAGGAAGGAGAATAGGACTGGATAGGGTCACCATCAAACCAAGGGCCCCGACTAGACAGTGTCACCTAGACTAGACAGAGCCCGGGGGGGATGGCTCAGTGGTCTAAAGCACCTGCTTGGGAAAGCTTGGGCGGCTTCAGGGACCGGGGTTCGATCCCGGGCACCACATGCTGCGCCAGCCCTGCCCTCGGGGTGAGCTGAGCCGGCCATAAAAATGAGTGAATAAACAAACAAAGGTTCTGGCACTCGGGAGGCTGAGGCAGGAGGATTGATGCAAGTTCGAGACCAGCCTTGGCTACAAAAGTGAGCTCAAGGCCAGCCTGAACCGCATAGCGAGACCCTGTCTCAAAAAGCCAAAAAAAAAAAAAAGGTTCTGAAACAAGAAAAAATAAATAATTACAAAAAAAAAAAAAGGGAGAGAGACCAACTGTCCCTGTCTCCTATCATATAACACACCATGCCACCTCCAGATTTACCAGCAAGAAAAATATCACCAGATGGAGGACCCCATAATCTCGGACCACAACCTGCAACCCAGATAAACCTCCTTTCTTTACAATTTACCAAGTCTGTGGTATTGTTAGTAATAAAAAATGGATTAATAAGACTTCAACGGCCAGCCAGATAGCTCAGCCTGCTTAGGCAGACCTGGGGCCTGGGGTTTGATCTCCAGCCTGTCATGTCAGGCCATCCCAAGGGTGCACTGAGACTGGGTGTGGTGGTGCACCTATAATCTCAGTGCTTGGGAGACTGAAAAACATGGAAGGATCACTACAAGTCTGATCCGTGTAGTGAGTCCTGTAGACCCTGTACTAAACACAAAGAAAAAAAGGAAGAAAGAAAGAAAGAAAGAAAAATAAACAACTCCAAGCCAGGGATGGTGGCACATGCCTGTAATCCCAGCACTTGGGAGGCTGAGGCAAGAGGATCAGTGTGAGTTCCAGACCGAAAAAAAAAAAAAAAAAAAAAAACCAGACTCCAAACCTTTTCAAAGATGGAGTAAGGCATTGTGGGTAATTCCTAAATCTAAGAAGCAGCCATGGAGTGGCAAAGGCAGTGACTCTGGGAAAATAAATTCTAAGAGCTGACCATATACTAGAATTGTGAAAACTGGATGGCAACATATAATTTAAAGATTTATAAAATGATATAAGCTAGACATAACATTAGTTGAAACTTTTCAACAGAGTCTTTAGTACTGATACTACAGACTAATTTTGGACAGTTGAGGAAGAAATTCTAGAAGAGTAAACTAAGTGCTAGTATACTCAGCTGGTAATGGACACCTTGATACTTCCATATTCCTGAGATAGAGATCATCAGATGACTCAGACATCGAAATTCAGGCAGGGTAGGCGTAAGTTCTTGGGCAATTATTCCATAATGTTTCCACTGTAATCTTAGTTTCTGGTGGTCCTTGGGATGGAGCCCAAGGCATCTCAGCCTACTCTAGTGGGTTATCAAAAGCACTCAACTACCAGGGCCACTCCCAACCTCTCCCTGACATCCCAAGAGGTGGTCATATTCTCTTCCAGGTGTCTGCAGAGCTAGAGGCAGCCTGGTGGTATGGACATGGTATGACATCAAATACTAGAGTAGTTTACCTGTGGGGTGAGACGCAAGTGCCAGGAGTGCCACACTGAAAAAGAACAGTACAGAAGTTACAAACGCTTCTTCAGAGCTGGCACAAAAAATAAAATAAGAACATAAAAATAGAGGTTTAGTGATGATGAAAATATGTAATATAAACATTGTTAAATTTAAACAATAAAAATATGGATAGAAGAGAAAAAAAGATTAAAAAAATTAGAGGTTTAGCCTTTCTACTTGGGAATAGTTAAATTTACCTAAAAGCAATTAGCCATCATGCCTAGCCCCACTCTGCCCAAACCCAATTCCAGAGAGTAAGAGACCCCTGGGACATCCCAGATTTTAGCAAAAGGTATGAATCCAGCCTTGGGACGAACTGAGGGTCTCCTGTCCTCCCTGCAGGTCAGCTGTGCCACTTTTCTTGGCCCTAGCTGACCTACTTTCAAAATCAGCCACAGTCTGAAAGTACTTAAGTATTTTTCGCTGTAAAACAAATTACACAGAGCCATATGTGGCAACACACGCCAGTAATCCTAGCACTCAGGAGGCTGTGGTGGGAAGATCACCCTGAGTTTGAGGCCAGTGACACTGTGTCTTTAGAAGGGCAACAGACCAACCCACGTGAGACTGAAATCTACAGTTGAACCCTTGGCCACGTGTTTTCATTGGAGCACACGACCTGTAGGTCTGCAGGCTTGACTCCTGGCTCTTCTCTTCACTACAACATCAGAGCAGATGTTACTGGAATGCCTACTCTCCATCTGCAACAGCCCCCAAATCCCTCATCAGGATCACTCCAAAGGGTGACCCTAAAAGTAAAATGGGGGGGTAGTAACAAAATGAAATCATGAAATTGAAGAATGGGTTCTCTAAGCCCTATCTGGAATTTCATAAGTCTAATTGTTGGTTGGTTGGTTGGTTGGTTGGTTGGTTGGTTGGCTGGCTGTGTGTGGTTCGGGCTGGCCTGGAACTTGCTGTCGTCTTCTACTCTCCCCTGCCTCAGCCTCTGAGTGCTGGGATTACAGGCATGCCCCATCAAGCCTGGCTGCAGCCTCTCGGTATTATTTGGCCCTCTCCAAATTCCTCCCGACTGACCTCCCTGGGAACAAGAACCACGCTGTGCTCCTCTCTGGGGTCCCTGGGGCTCAATTTGTGCTCTAACACAGTACATTACCTCTAGGTGTACCTGTAGTGGGCAAAACATTTGGAAGAAAAAACAGGCTCCCTATAGTTCTGAGCTTATAAATTACATGCACACTCTAGTGAGGAAGTTACTCTACTAACAGGTAGACCAAGCGACAAACAGCAGATTTTTTTTTTTTTTTTTTTTTAATATTATGGCTATGGGCCTGGCAGGATAGCTCAGTAGTCTAAAGTGCCTGCTTGGGAAAGCTTGTGTGGCTTCAGGGACTGCGGTTCGATCCCCGGCACCACATGCTGCGCCAGCCCTGCCCTCGGGGCAGGCTGAGCCAGCCATAAAAATGAGTGAAAAAACAAAAAAACGTTCTGAAACAAGAAAAAAATAAATAAAATTAAAAAAAATTAATATTATAGCTGGCTCAGCCTACCTTGGGGGTGAGGGTGACACAGCATGTGGTGCCAGGGATTGAACCTCGGTCCCTCTGGTTACCTAAACTTGTCTAAGTAGGCGCTTTAGACCGCTGAGCTATCTTACCAGCCCTAGCAGATCTTTTTTTAAATTCACTCATTCAGTAAACATTTGAGTCCCTACTGTCCATCAGGCACTTAAAACAGTCCGCCAGGACAGAAGGAATACAATAGAAGATACCCCTCTGGCCTCAGGAGACACCATGGAGACACTTGCTCAACTGCAGTACATTGTTTTCAATTTTAGGAAGTCACACTCCAAGGGAACACCTGCCTGTCTCCCTCTGTCCACGGGCACAGAACCTGACCTGCAAAGTAAGCAGGACAAGCAGCACTGCAATAATCCTTTGTCTAACAGGCTGAGACAGGCCCACGTCTGCCTCCTATTAAAAAGAAATAGTGCTAAAAGCACAGGTGCTCATTTCCTATCTTATAAATTATCCAGACACCCAAATGTAGATTAAAGCCATCTCAGCTGAAGAAGCTCTACTCATTTTCTGCACCCCTAACCCTTCCTTCTCTTTTCATCCTTTCCCAACCTGAGCCCTTGTCCTCTATCTACATTAGAGACAACAGAAAAAGCCAGCACCAAGGAGGCAATTAAATGGTCCACAAGGTTCTGCCAAAGGCAAAGCCCAGACCATTACACACTGCTTGTCTCCAAACATTGAGAGCTCAAAGCAGCGCCTCGCCAGGCAGGCAGTGGTGCAGGCAACCCCGGCAGGACGGCGCTAACGCTCAGCAGCTCGCCCATCTCTGGGTGCTGACTCAGCAGCAGCTGGTGCCCATGGAAACGGAAGGGGGCCTGTCCTGATTCCCGCCTCTCTGTCATTCAGACTTGCAGACCCAGGCAGGAAGTGAGAGCACCAGGCTCACCGCATGGTGCACTAGGAGTAATCCTCGAATGAGGGGCAGGGAGAAGACAGAGCAAGGGCTGAGGGCCAAGGGGGCCCCCTTCCTGTTCCTTTGGTGTGTGATGTGGCTGTACCTTCTGCGCAGAACTGCCTGACAGGGCCTGATGTCTCAGGAATGTGATTTGCGCAGCAAGGGTTTCTGTTGTTGTTTGGGGGGTCCTGAGCAGGTTAGAAAGCGCTCTTTAGCAACCACTGAGCTGCAGCCCCTAGCCCTAGAAACACGTTAAACACCCAACAGCTTCTCTATTTTCAGAGAAACCCTAGAAAAATAGCTAGTGGGTCTGAGCAGAGTGCAACTAATGATTGCTTTCTGCTGAGAACACAGGCAGCCCTTGTGTTTTTAAAAAGGTGCGGTCATAAATGTAAAATATTTACGAGCTTTCTCTGTAGATGGAGAGTTCAGCTCACAGTGCACAGTCTCAGTCCGGGGACTTTCTCCAGAATCAGTGCCTCTTAGCGCAGGGGCCTGCACTGACCTGGGTGCTCTTTAGCAATGAGGAGACATGGGGTTCCCAGCAGTGAACCCCACTTTTCCTGCAGTGCACAGTTGGGGGCTATGGACACCCGAAGTCAATCCTGGCTCTTCTGTTTAGAGAAGTCTGTATGCAGTATGTATTTATTAGTGTATTTGATTATTACAGAGTCTCACTATACAGCTCAGACTTGTGGTGATCCTCCAGTTTTTTAGCCTCCCCAGTGCTGGGATTACATGTGTGTGTTACTACACCCAGATTCCGTGGCCAGCTGAGCCTGTCCTGGTGCAGCACGTGATGCCAGAGATTGAACCACGGTCCCTGTGCTTGTCTAAGCAGGTGCTTCAGTGCACTGAGCTAACTTGCCTGCCCCCACATGTTGTATTTACAGGTTGTAAACAGGCCACACTCAGCAGAGGTCAGAGATGGGAACTCCAGACCAAAGTACAGGCTTACTAGGCCAAAGAAACCACAGCAGTTATACGCTATCTCTGGGGAGGACTATGACGATGGCGACGATGACAGCGAGAAGCCCTCTGTGCGTGAAGCCCTTCAGAAAGAAGCAGCTAAGAAACAGGCCAGGAAACGGTCTCACTGTAATGCCCAGGCTGACCTTGAACTTGTGATGCTCCTGCCTCAGCCTCCCAGTGCTGGGATTCCCGGGCAGGCCAGCACATCCACCTACCTTAGCTTTTTTGGTAAAGAAAATTAAGGCATAAATAAAGTTAAACTTCCCCCACATCAAACTGGAAATTCAGAAGGTCCTTGCTAAAGACTCTGCTGAGGATGACTTACGATGAGGTGCACAAAAGGGCAGGAAAGAAATCCTGAAAACATCAAAACCCCACACACAATATTTTCACTGAAACCATAACAGCAAAAGAAAATGCCAAGAGATGGCTAAGTGGAAAAAGTAGAATTTGATGAAAAAGGATATTTATGATATCTGCTTATAAAAAAAAATAGTAACTGTAAGAAAAAGCGCAAGAAGAAAAATAAGAAAGCACATCGTGTGTAACCTAGCAGAGGCCAAGGTGGACCTGACTGGACTTCACAGGCGCCCACTAACCCAAGCAGCCGGTGCAGAGGGAATCTCCAAATGCAGCTGTGAGAAGCCCGTCTGGGGCAAAGGTCCAGAGTTGATCAAGAGGAAGGGACGCGCAGGAGAACGCATTCTCCCACCCCACGTGGAGAGGAAGGAATGGACGGACGCTGCTCCCAGGAGAGGGACGACATGAAACAATCCCCAGAGGAAAGGAAGAGGCAGGGAGGGCTCTTCTTCAGCAGATGACATGATCGTGGGGTGGGGTGGGGGACAATAGAAGAGACCAGGTGGGGAGGAAGGAAAAACGGGGCCTACGCAGAAACTGGAGGTGTCGGCTAGTAAAGGCGGGCAGTTCATGGTCCTGGGTGAAAGATGGGAGTTGGGCCAGGACAGAGCCAGCAGGATGAGAGTCGTGGTAGGTAGGGGACGGAATCAGAAGCCAGGAGAGTCTCTGCGTGCATAGCCAGCAGAACACAGATGCTGGGAGGAGCCAGTGCAGGATAGAGCCGTGCGGACAGGGAATCAGGGACCCGTAGGGTGGGCGAGGGGATGCTGAGAGGCGAGAGATCAACAGGCCAGGGCTCAGCCAGGCACGTGGCATGGAGCGGCAGGCACTGTGCCCCTGGGAAGGGGGCGGAAGCTAGGGACACTGTGACTCCTGGGTTTGCCTCTGGGGGTGGAAAAAGATGTGCTGACCATGGCAGTGAGGGTTTTTTTTTTTTTTTTAGGCTGGCTCAACCTGCCCTGAGGGTGGGGCTAGCACAACACGTGGTGCTGGAGAACGAGCCTCTGTCCCTGGGGCCACCTAAGCTTTCCTAAGCAGGAGCTTTAGACCGCTGAGCCATCCTGCCCGCCCAAGGGTATTTTTAAGTATATTTTTAGAATTCATTTTTTATCTAAGTTTTGATTAAAAGTCAGTTCTTGGACAACCCATTTGGGACCCCTCCTGTCTCTAGTCTCCATTTCTAGTCCCCATTTCTAGTCCCCATTCCTTTGTAGCAACACATTTTCCTAGTCTTAGAAGTCCTTTTATCTTGAACCCTTGATTGAAAGTATATATACATATGCATAAATGTTTCTTTATTAAATCTACATTCTTGGGGCATGGCAGGATGACTCAGTGGTCTAAAGCGCCTGCTTAGGAAAGCTTAGGCGGCTGCAGGGACTGAGGTTCGATCCCTGGCACCACATGCTGCACAAGCCCTGCCCTCAGGGCAGACTGAGCCGGCCATAAAAATAAATAAATAAACAAACAAAAGTTCTGAAACAAGGAAAAATAAATAAATAAAAAAATTAAAAATTATTTAAAAAAATCTACATTCTTGGTTGCACTCAAAACCATAACCACGTTCAGCATGGTGGGGCTGAGGCAGGAGGATCAGTGCAAGTTCGAGACCAGCCTGGGCTACAAAAGTGAGCTCAAGGCCAGCCTGAACTGCATAGTGAGACCCTGTCTCAAAAAAAAGACCAAAAAAAAAAAAAAAAAAAGCATGGTGGGGCATGCCTAAAGTACCAGCATTTAGTAGGCTGAGGCAGGAGGATTGCTGCATACTCAAGATTAGTCTGAATTGTGGTACACAGTGAGACCCTGTGTTCAAAAATAAACAAACCAGGGCCCGGCAGGATGGCTCAGTGGTCTAAAGTACCTGCTTAGGAAAGTTTAGGCGGCTGCAGGGACCGCGGTTCGATCCCCGGCACCACATGCTGCGCCAGCCCTGCCCTTAGGGCAGGCTGAGCCGGCCATAAAAATGAATAAAAAAAAAAAAAGTTCTGAAACAAGAAAAAAAGAACATGTGTGCTAAATCCCTATAGGTACTTAAGGGGGAAAACTTGCTATGCTACAAGCTTAAAAATTGAACAGCTCGCCTAATGTTTGTGCTGCTATAGCTGTTATGTTCTATAAATGTTGTAGTTTAGGTAACTAAATATAATAATTTGAAAGTAGAAAAAATTATTATACTTTTTGTTCTGGAATACTTATGACGTCTAACATGTCAACCATGCATCTGTCTAAGTAACCTTGCAGCATACATTGCATAGTTGGCTTAAATGAAAACAAAAACAGTACTATACCTATACTTCTAATCCATGCTTTTAATCTTAAAAATATTTCATTCATCACAATTTCTTCGTTGTTATGTAAAATTCATTTCAATGTGTAAAAAACTAAGTTGTAAGTCAAGCTTCAAACTTGATTATATCTTAACAAATATCCCCTAAAATCTAGATTAGAATTTTGAGTTCTGGGAGCATTTGGGGTTTGTGGCTGAAGCAGCACGTGGGGAGACCTGCTCTTCCTTCCCAGGCCCAGCCTGTATACAGAGCTCAAGGGCCACACAGGAGCGTGGATGCCTCGGCCTGGAGGCCACCTCCACCGCAGCTTGTCCAGCAGTGGCAGCTCTTCTGCTCCCCTAGGGACAGCCTGGAAACAGCCCTGGGAGATCTGGACCAGGTCTCAGGCCCAGTACACAGGATTCTGAGGGGCATCTCGACGCCATGAGGCATCCCTAACCCTGCTGGGGCACAGGTGTGGCCTCATCTGAGGGCTGCACCATTTGGCTCCCTCAATTCTGCTCATCTCTGAGTACCCGCTTTCCTGGTGGGCCTCATTGCTTAGAACTCTTATAATATTATTAGAAAACAAAAATTAACTAGTCCTAGAAAGATCGTTCTTTAACAAGGCTCTTCAAACGCATAAATGAAACTAGGCATGGTGGTACACACCTGTAATCTCAGCACTCAGAAAGCAGAGGCAGAAGAATTGCTTTGAGCTTGAGACCAGCCGGGGCTACACAGTGAACTTATGAATTACACAGCAAGACCCTATCTCAAGAACAATAAAATAAGGGCTGGGGAGATAGCTCAGCAGTCTAAGCAGGTGCCTGGCAAGAGTAAGGAACTGGGTTTGATTCTCTAGTACCGCATGTCCTGGCAGCCCTGAAACCAGGCGTGGTGGTGCACACCTACAATACCAGCACTGGGGAAGCTGAGACAGGAGGATTGCTATGAGTCTGAGCCACACAGTGAGACACTGTACCCATTAAAAACTAAAACAAATAAAACGAAAATAAAAGCAAAAATGATCTTTTACCTGAATATGTAGTTTAGGTACTGCTGCTCAATATCACTAAGGAACAAGAAAAAGAGATGAAATAACAGAAGTAATTCTTAAATACAGTCATTATCCTCTAAATAAACTCTAAATAAGTTGCTATTGTTATAAATCATCAATAAAAGGAAAAATGCTTCATATTATAAAAAGTTCTAGCCGGGCGTGGTGGCACATGCCTGTAATCCCAGCACTCGGGAGGCTGAGGCAGGAGGATGGATGAGAGTTCGAGACCAGCCTGGGCTACAAAACTGAGCTCAAGGCCAGCCTGAACTGTACAGCGAGACCCTGTCTAAAAAAAAAAAAAAAAAAAAAAAAAAAAAAAGTTCTATATTTTTAAAAAGCCAAGAAAAAATTTTAAAAGTTTCTTTTTAATCTCTAAAAATCGTGTTAAATGTATACATCACAATGATGCCCTGCTTGGTTTTTCCAAAGAAACCATGTTCATTTGGCACACTGCGCATACTTTCACCTGTGGCCAACTGCTTCCCAGGGGCCACTTCCTTTTTTTTTTTTTTTTTAATTTTATTAATTTTAGCAAAAAAAGAAATAGCGCCAGGCATGGTGGTGCACGCCTGTTTCAGAACATGTCAGTAGGATAGCCACAATAATCAATACATAGTAGTTGTCCAGAGTATAAGATGCAGCCTAGTGGGATGGCTCAGTGGTCTAAAGCGCCTGCTTGGGAAAGCTTGGGTGGCTTCAGGGACCACGGTTCAATCCCCGGCACCACATGCTGCGCCAGCCCTGCTCTCAGGGCGGGCTGAGCCAGCCATAAAAATGAGTGAATAAACAAACAAAGGATCTGAAAGAGTATAAGATGCAGACATAAATTTTCTAAAGATTATTGGTACAGATATTTCTTATTGAACTAAGAGAAAGTAGTTGTATGTATAGTCTAATATTCCATAATAGTAGTGGGTTATCAGCAGAACTGGCAATGTCAGAAGCTGTTGACTTGAGCCTTTTACAACTCAACTTACTAATATGGCTTTACTTTTCTTTTTTTCTTTTTTGGTCTTTTTGAGACAGGGTCTCTCTATGCAGTTTAGGTTGGCCTTAAGCTCACTTTTGTAGGCCAGGCTGGTCTCAAACTCCCATAGATCCTCCTGCCTCAGCCTCCCAAGTGCTAGGATTAGAGGTGTGTGCCACCACGCCCGGCTCTTAGTTTTACTTTTTATGTCTCATTGTTAAACTTCTCTGCCCAGTGGTTAAGGCCAAGTTAAAGCAAGAATGTGACTTTTGTACCTGACAAGGTCAGTCAAATCGCCTCAGGATTTACCCTGAAGCCATGTACAACTTTTGTAGAGCTTTTGTCAGTGTCAGCCATCTGGATGAGTAACACCCATTGCTTGACCAGTTTGCTTTTTGTGAAAGCCTGAGAGAATGTTTTCTCTTTAGGTGACTCTCCTTAGGCACACTGTACATCATCAATCCCTTTCCTCTGTGGACCCATAATCTTCTTGAACAGATAATTTGGGACACCACTGAGTTATAGGACGTTACAGTTCAGGTTCTCTTATGTCCAGAGTCCTCAATGAATTTGAAGGGCTAGGGCCAAAATATTGGTTATCCTTGTAGCCCTTCCTTTTCTCTAATAATTTTGGTCTGCCTACTTAAGTTGTTAACCCTCAGGAAGAGAAGCTTAGTGATATTATTACTCTATAACATAAGTACTTGAGCTTAACATCACTGTCTTTCTGAATATCAAATGCCTTAGATTTAACATGGAATGGGTATTTTCCATCAATCATTAATATTCTAATAAATCCTTATAGAATGTGACAAAAATAAAATAAAAAACAGTTACACATTTTTACACAGAAATTTAGAAATGTAACCATATATAAAATTGTAGCAGAAGCCGGGTGTGGTGGCACATGCTTGTAATACCAGGCACTTGGGAGGTTGAGGCAGGAGGATCAGTGCAAGTTTGAGACCAGCCTGGGCTACAAAAGTGAGCTCAAGGCCAATCTGAACTGCATAGCGAGACCTTGTTTCAAAAAGACAAAAATAAATAAATAAATAAAAATAAAATTGCAGCAGGGTAATCTTAGGGCATTTTTCTTTATCTCTTACTCTCTTTTATTACCCTTTTAAAAAAAGTTACTTGAGGGAGAGTATGGCAAAAACTAATATGGTATTATAGAAATGATCTCTGAAAGTACAGCCTTCCACTTTCAAAGGACTGTCAATCTTGGGCCATTAGACTGGCTTCCAAACTGACCACATTTAACAAATAGAAATAGAGGCCAACTCAAGCTTGTTTTGCAAACAAGGAGTAAAGCTTTTAATATCACATGGGCATAAAGCAAAAGCATTACTTGCTGCTTGTCTAAAATTCACATTTAACTGGATACCCTGTGTTTTAGGCAACTCTCCTGGTTTCTTCATGCAAAAATACTTTAAAGAACAAGGAGGCCAGCCAAATAGCTCAGCAGATTAAAGTACCTGCAGGCAGACACAGGGGCTGGAGGTTCATTCCAGGACCTGCTGTGCCAGCCCCGCTCCTAGGGCATGCTGAGAAGGCAATTGAGACTAGGTGTGGTGGCACAAGCCTATAATCCCAGCACTTGGGAGGCTGAGAACAGGAGGATCACTACAGTCCATCTGTATAATGAAACCCTGTAGACCTTGTACTAAATACATTTAAAAAAAGAAAAAGAAAAAGAACAAAGGAATCTAGGTGAGGTAGCATGCATCTGTACTCCCAGGAAGACCTCAAATTCAAGCCCAATGGGCAATTTAGTGACTTAACAAGACCCTGCCTCTGAGAATTTTAAAAAGGTCTGGGAATACAGCTCAGTATGAAGGCCCTGGGTTCAAAATCCAATACTCAAAAAAATTATCTAAAAAAATTTTAAGCTTTAAAGAGCGGCCTTTCCTCTATAAGCCTTTGGGCAACCCCGTCTTGCACAGGCCAGCCTCAGGCCTTAACTCCCAGCTGCAGCTCAGCAGGGCCACAATTGTCCTTTTACACTTACCTGTGCCAAGGTGTCTCCACTGACTGCTCAAAGTAAAGGCCTCATGCTACCCAGGAACAAGCTAGAAACTGGAAATATTCCTGGGTATAAACTGGGTCACATCCCTCTGAGTGGAGGTCACCAGCTGGGCTCCCCAGAAGCTGGCCACATGCAAGTCAGGACAATCTCCTCTGGGTTGCTGCCCTGCAGGAAGGGGCTGAGATCCCAGGCACAAGCAGCCTGAGGCTGGGCCACGCTGGAAGCAACCCAGCATCAAGAGCAGCAAGGTGGCTCACGCCTATAATCCCAGGACTCAGGAGGCTGAGGCAGAAGGATCGATGTGAGTTCGAGACCAGTCGGGGCTACAAAAGTGAGCTCAAGGCCAGCCTGAACTGCATAGCGAGACCCTGTCTCAAAAAGACAAAAAAAAAAAAAAAAAAAAAAAAAAAAAAAAAAAAAAAAAAGAGCAGCGAGGTGGCTTAAAAGTGTGGCCACACTCCACCACCACCAGGCCTGCAGTCACATACACCTCACCCTTTTCCTTTAACCACCCAACTACCCCCAAGCATTAAATGCTTACCTTAATGCACTAGGGTTCTGGGCCTTCCGCACTATCCTGTAAACCCCTGCAAAGAAGCAGCGTATATCCTGCTGAAGAGCAGCCTACCCCCGAAAGAAAGGAGCTGACCCCTCTCCCCAGCAGGCACACCCCAGACACAGGACCACAGTAGGGAAGGCCTAGGGCCGTGAATCCAGCAGTCCTTGAGGACGAGGCCTGCAGAGGCTGGCTCAGGACAGACAGCCGGGACAGCAGGTGGCTTTCACCAACAGGACCTTCTCTCCTGTGAGTGCATGCCTGGGCCTGAGGAATGCCCAAGTCAGCACAGGTCTGACCTGCATTCACCAGGCAGTGTGTCGCTTCAGACAAGAGACACTGTCCATGTGATTTCCAGTGACATCAGATGCTCCTCTGATTTCACTAACTATGCTGGGGCAGGTTAGTATCACCATGGAAAAGAAAAAAATGATACTAGAAATGCAAACCGTTGAAGAAAAGCTCCACAACAGAAAAGCCAACCCAGAAAATATCCATTTCACTTTAACTTTGGCATCTTGTTTTAATTTTCCTACAGCTTAGCAGGTTACTACAAAGTGGATCCCTAAGGACTAAATAATGAGCCTCCATTACTTAGGTAAGCATTCTTTTCAAACTTACCTACACAGAACAGGTGAATTACAGCCCAAAAATATCCCTCTGGATCAAACTGCAACACAAGATTTAAAAAAAGAAAAAAATGGATTTGAAGAAATGGCTGTATGGACAGACAATGTAGTTGGCTCCTCCAAGGGCCAGGCAAGGGCGGGAGTCAGCGCTCCCAGGCTCAGCACAACTACCCCCTCACACACACTGAGTTCAATCACAGACCCCAAGAGGGAGACAGCTTTACAGAAGGGGAGGGGACCCGGAGATGGAGGAGCAGGGGGAGCAGAGGGAAAGGGGTGCAAGAGGAATTACAGGTGTTATGTTCACATAACAACTCCCCATGCTGAAAGCAACTGTGAACTGTAAATGTGTGGTAATAAAGACTTTTTTTTTTTTTTTTTTTTTTGTCTTTTTGAGACAGGGTCTCACTGTGCAGTTCAGGCTGGCCTTGAGCTCACGCTTGTAGCCCAGGTTGGTCTCGAACTTGCACTGATCCTCCTGCCTCAGCCTCCCAAGTGCTGGGATTACAGGCGTGCGCCACCACACCCGGCGTAAAGATTTTAAAAATTAAAACCTTAAAAAAAAAAAAAAATCAAATGCAAACTCATGTCACCCAAGGACCTTGACAACAACCCCCACCCACCCCACCAGGTGCACCCATAGCCCCCAACCCCAAAGCCAGGATGACCTAGACTTCCCCAAGCTCGAGGCCTTGCCCTATGACTCGGCTGAAAGGACTCCTTCTCTTCCTTACTCCCCACAGGACTTAGTATCACCTGACATACCCTGAAGTCCAGGCAAGCAAGAACTAGAACAGGGCAGATGTAAGCAGGCGCTCCGTTAAGCCGAATCCCAGAACCCGCGACCCCTCCATAAGGTTGGCCTTGCTTGCTCTCTCCCAGCAGCTGACTCCTGCTTACTCTCTCAGATCTGGGTCCAGTAAATGACTCCAGGGCACATCCTCAAGTCCTCACTTTTTCTTCAGCTGATGACCTTGAGGGCTTCCCTATACTTTAGCCACAGAATGGAGATAATAATAGTTCAAATGGATCGCTGCCCTTACAGTCTTGTGACATTTTAATAAAAGAGGGCACATAAAGCACGGCAGAGAGCCCAGCCTGCAGTGGGGTTCCTCTAACTGTTGGCTGCGCCTGTTCCCCGTCACCCTGGCATGGGCCCTACCTCCTCAGGTGACGATCTGCTGCCTGACCTGTCTGCTTCCTCCCCACTGCTCTACATAGCTGCCTACCTGTGCCAGGGCAAGGACTGATCTCTGTGCCCTCAGAGCCTGGCCTGATGGCTGACACTCAGGTGACTCCAGGATGCTGGGGGAGAAAGAGAGCGGGAGTAAAGAAAGACCTGGCCCAAGGGAAAAAAAAAAAAAGACCTGGCCTGAAGCTTACAACCAGGATGGGGAGGTCACTGGCCTCTGAAGGAGAAGCTCCTCCTAGGCGCGGGGTAATAATGGGACAACCATGCCCCAGAAGAGGCCCCTGGGAATCCAGGGAAAATTTCAAGGGCTTAAGCTCAAGGCCGGCTACTGAGGAGTGGGCACAGGGTCGCCAGGCAGGCAGATCCCCAGGATGGCACAGAGCACTGCAGGATGGGCAGGGCTGAGCGACTCCAAAGAGGCCCAGGGAACTCCGCATGCGCAATGCAGCAGCCACCACATATGCCAGGACTTACCTGGGGGTCGTTGAGGGGAAGGCACCCTGCAGCAGCCAGGAGGAAAAGAACACTGTGGAGCAGATAAAAAGGCTGTCTCACTTTCAACATCCCAGCACATCCCAGAGAATGCAAGAACAGAAACACAGGACCAGGCCTATTTGCGCTCTGAAACCCAACCACCCACAGCATTTTCAAGTGCTTTTTCCTCTCTGCTGCTCAGGGGCCGAGTCCAGGGCAACCCAGAAGCCCTGGCTGGCTTGAGGAAGGTAGTACACTGTCCAGGGTCCAAACCAGGAGGCTTTCCTGCTACTTGTCAAAATACTGCTGCAAAAACGCTGGGCAATCACATCACAATCACGCAAGTTAAAAAAAAAAAAAGCAAAACATTAAAATCGTTGCATGCCACCTTAAATGTCCAAACCCAGTATTTTCAAGAGGGGACAAAGCCACATCACACCTTCCTGCCAGTATATGAGGACCTAACATATCACACACACACACACACACACACATGATCCTGCCTACAGAGCCTGAACCATACTGCAAGGAAATGCTGAGACAGCTCCAGATTTGGGGATGGTGCACAAAGGGACAAGTCCCTGCTCTTCAAAATGTGAAGGCAGCCGGGCACAGGGGTGCACACCTGCAATCCCAGCATCAGGAAAGCTGAGGCAAGAGGATCATAGTGAGTTCAAGACTAGCTACAAAGTGAACCTAAGGCCAGCCTGAATTGCATAGCAAGACCTTGTCTCAAAAAGACAAATAAGTGGGGGCTAGGGAGATAGCTCCATGGCACAAGTGCCTGTCTGGCAAGTGCAAGGTCATGAGTTCAAACCCCAGTCCGCCCCCCCAAAAAAAGGATAAATAAATAACTACACACACACACACACACACACACACTGAAACATTTGTAGATGCATTGTGGGTGCTGCAAATCTGCTCCAAAGTCCTACTGAAGACAAGCAGTGTGTGAATCCCTAAGTAAAAACCTGCAGAAGCTGAGAGACAGGCATCTGAGCTTCACTGTACTAAATGTGGCTACTTCTACATGCTTGCAATTTCCGTAATACAGCATTTTCAAAAAATTCTTGCACAAAGAAGGAAAGCATGTTGCCAATTGTAAATAGTCTTACAAAGCTCTGCTCAGCCATTACAAAGTCTGCTTAGAAAGTCTGCTCCCTTTGGAGCGGACTCCGTAGCTACTAGTTTTCAGCAGAGCTATTCTGGCATTTTGTATGAAAAAGATCTGGCCTCTAGCTTCCTGTCATTCTCTATCTACTTCTCAGCAAAGGCGCCAGAAAGTGCAAAACCCAAACTACCTCTCATCTGTCCCCATTTCACTTCATAAACACAGTGCCATGCGCGGTGTCTGCCCGCTGCCGACTGCCCTATCAGCAGCACAGCCAAGGCTCACAGCAGGGAAGAGAGCACTGAGCGCACTCGCCTTCAGGGGATGCGGTCGTGTGCCATGCCACACAGTCTACTGTAATAGAGACCAGCTCAGCAGGCCAAGCGGACAAGGGGACTGGCACAGGGGCCTCTGGAGGGTGGGAGGGAGCCTCTCAGCCCGACCGCCCACCCCCACTACACGCACAGCCCAGAAGACTACACACACCAGAGTGGGGTGAGCAGAGGCCATTTTCAGGGTCTCACTAGGGCTGCACAGCAACTGGCAGGGGCTAGGTGAGAAGAAGGGAGACTGTGACAAGTCCAGCGCACCAGCGCATAAGGTGCCTGAAGCACAGAGTAACCACCACGCACAGGGGACGAGCACCGAGACCTCCACTGGCAGGCAGCCCTGTGACGCGGCACCCAGGGTCAGCCTGGTTTCCACACATGACCTGAGCAGCACCTGCTGCCTTACAGAATCTCAGGATTCACTGCCACTTTCACACCTGTGAATAATCTCCTCAGAACACAGAGAGGCATCCAGGGGTTTGGAGATTATATATATATATATATATATATATATATATATATATATATATGTATTTTTTTTCTTTCAAATTGCAGCTTGTGTGACTGGAGATATAGCTCAGTGACACAGTGCCTGCCTGGCAGGTGTTCAACTCCAGGTACCACCCAAAAAAGTCATACATGCAAATTGTAGCTTGTAATAAAGGCCAAAGAAGGAGAGGCAATTGGACAAAAGCTCAGAAACATCTAAAACCAAAAAGAAAACAAAAAAAGAAATATTTAAAACCAGGACTGGGGAGATAGCCTGGTGGTGGTCTAAGCGCCTGCCTGGCAAGCCCAAGGACCCAGGTTCAACCCCTGGTACTGCATGCCATGCAGCACTGGAGAGGCTGAGACAGCAGGATCACTATAAGTCTGAACTGTGTAGCAAGACCCTGTCCAAATAAATAAATAAATAAATAGATAAATAAATAAATAAATCCGTGTATGAAAGCACCCCCGCTGGCTCTCTGTCTACACCTCCACGCGGCTTCCTGGTGCACAGGAAGCAGGAAGCAGGGAGCGTGGAAAGGGCAAGGCGTGGGGGAGGGAGAGGAGGCAGTGGCAGAGGTACTGCTTGAGGGCCTAGCGGTCATCCTCTGCCAGGGAAACTGAACGTCAGGGGACAAGGTGAACCAGCCATGCTGGGCACCTTGGCACAGGCCTGTGACCCTAGCACTGAGGAGGCTGAGGCGGGAGGGCTGCTGCAAGTTCAAGACCAGCCTGGCATACACTGTGAGTTCAAGGCCAGCCCAAAATGCACAGCAAGACCCTGTCTCAAAACAAACAGAACCACTGCCCGCCATCAGTGCTGTGCCCTCGTACTCACAGCGAGTGTATTTGCTACCATGGAGCACCTCTGAGGCCTGAGAGGTGCCCGACTTTTCTACTTTGTTTCCATGTTTTTCACTGTTATTCCTCATCAGTGTTGTACACCCATTAGGGAAGTTGGGGATGTCAACTGCTGAAGTCTAGTACACGTTGGTTTTATTTGTTTTACTTTTAGGTGTAAGATACTGCAGAAAAAAAGAATAAATTTTCTTTTCCCCTTTTTTTTTTTTTTCATTAAAAAGAAAAATTTCAAAATAAAACACAAAACTGCATAGGTGATTATAACAAAATACTCCCAGAGCAAGTATTTTCAACAGCTACACCCAAATGAAATCAAGTTGGATCTCGTATTTTAGAGAGCTACAAAAAAAAAACTTACCTGCAGATCTTCACAGAAGATACTTTCTGTATGAAAAAAACAGACATAAATTAGTCTTCAAAAACATTTTGCTCCCCTTAAAAGAAAGCATTTAGATTAACAGGCAAATAAATCACCAGCCAATGTATTAATCTCGGCACTGAGGAGCCTCCGCACTTGTGGCTCACTGCAGCTTTTGCCATGTGGGCTGGGCGCAGGATGAGCCAGTGCAGGGCCAAGTGCCTTTCCACAGCATTTTCACCATCATGAAGATGTTTGCTGATGAAAACCACACAGCCTCACGCCAACCTTCCGACCCTTCCAAAGTCTCACAATGTAACGTGTAGCTTAGGGAGAGGCTAAGCTCTAGTTCAACTTCTATTTCTTCATTCTCATTTATTCATTCACCCTTTCTTTTCTTTTTGAGACAGGGCCTTGCTTTGTGGTTCAGGCTGGCTTTAAACTCACTCTGTAATTTGGGCTGGCTGCAACTCACAGCAGTCTTCTTGCCTTAGCTCCTCAGCCCTAGAATTATAGGCATGTGCCACCATGCCTGGCCCTCATTCATCAGTTTCTGAGACAAGGTCTTCCTGTCTTGCCCAGACTGACTTCAGACTTCTGGGCTCACACGATCCTCCTGCTTCAGCCTCCCAGTTAGTTGAGACTATATAAGTATGTACATTCTGGCTGGCCCCAGGCCTATACTTTTAGGATTTTTTGGGGGGGAGAGGGGCTGGTATATGCTGCCTTAAGGGTGTGTCTAGTAAGGCATGTGGAGTTGGGGATCGAACCATGGTCTTCTGCCCCTGACTGGGATTGTCCTAACAGGCACTTAAAACAACTGAGCTAACCCACAAGCCCCTCAGGCCTATACTGTTTTTTTTTTTAATCAAGTTTCTGAAAGTCTTGCATGTCTACTGTTTAAAGTATGTTTTTTTTTAGCCGGGCGTGGTGGTGCATGTCTACTGTTTGAAGTGTGTTTTTTTTAGCTGGGCGTGGTGGTGCACGCCTGTAATCCCAGCACTTGGGAGGCTGAGGCAGGAGGATTGGTGCGAGTTCAAGACCAGCCTGGGCTACAAAAGTGAGCTCAAGGCCAGCCTGAACTGCATAGTGAGACCCTGTCTCAAAAAGACAAAAAATAAATAAATAAATAAAATAAAATAAAGTATGGTTTTTTTGCTTGTTTGTTTTTGGGTTTTTTGTAGAACTGGGGATTGAACTCAGGACTCCGTGCTTGCCAGGCAAGCACTTATTCTACTGAGCTATCTCTCCAGCCACAGGCCTATACTTTTATTTTATTTTTTTAATCTTTTTTTTTTTTTTTTTGTCTTTTTGAGACAGGGTCTTGCTATGTAGTTCAGGCTGGCCTTGAGCTCATGTTTGTAGCCCAGGCTGGTCTCGAACTCGCACCAATCCTCCTGCCTCAGGCTCCCAAGTGCTGGGACTACAGGCGTGCACCACCACACCCGGCTAATCTTTTTTAAAAATTTTTATTTTATTTATTTTTTTCTTGTTTCAGAACATTTGTTTATTCACTCATTTTTATGACTGGCTCAGCCCACCCGGAGAGCAGGGCTGGCGCAGCATGTGGTGCCGGGGATCAAACCAAGGTCCCTGAAGCTGTCCAAGCTTTCCCAAGCAGGCGCTTTAGACCACTGAGCCATCCTGCTGGGCCCCAGGCCTATACTTTTAAATAGTCCTTTTATCAATTAATTTCTAACTGTAAATTATCTGTTATGGTATAAGCATTAAAAAGAAAAGAAGAGAAAGGACATTTTACCTCAGCCCAAGAAAGGACTGGAGGAATACAAACATGGTGATTTGCACCCCACCAGCCCACCCTGGGGGAGGGGCTAGGTGCCAGGGATCCAACTGTGGTCCCTGGGTGCCTGCCTATGCTTGCCTAAGTGGGCCCTTTATACTGTTGAGCTATCTCATAGGGACCCACAAACTTGGTATTTAAAACTCCCTGAAATTCTGCCTTAGGCCCTCTCCTTACAAAGCCCTGTTAATTAGCCAGCCAAGGATATGAATCCTTCAAGGAAGGAAGGAAGCTCTACCAGGGCTTTGGCGCACTCGTTTTATGCTTGATGGAGGAGACGCAGGGGCAGCGCAACAGATTCTTTCTGCACATTTTGGAGCTTATTCTGCCCCTTGGTGACCAACAACAATTTTGGACACCAGTTCAAAGGAGGTGTGACGTAAACATACTGCTTAGAAGTGAAGAGTTGACAAGAGAACCATATGTGGTTTGCTCTGAAAGCCAACCACGGCTTTCATGTGCTACTCCATAACCAGGTTTCTGCTACCTTAACAGATTCTGTTTTTGTGCTCAACCACGGCCTGTGGTTCTGGAGCTTCCATCTCTGATCTGGTGGACGAGAGAGAAACAAACCGGGACTGCACCACTGCCTGTTACGTAAAATGTGGAACTAATACATTCTGGGTCACAAGCAAGGGAAGTCCTGACGAGCTGGAGGAAGAGACGGGGATCCCGGCCACACTGCCAGGCTCAGTATGTCCCCCGGCTGTGGGCCTACACCACAGAGGCATGCGCAGCCAGGGCCTCCAACACTGTAGCCTCCTTCTGATTATTTTCTAGACCCGCTGGACTGTGGGGGCTGGGACCCTGAGATGCACAGAATGAGGACAAGCCATGTGTTTCATACTCAGCTCCATTCTCCCAGGGCTTGGAAACGTGGGGTTCACCTTCTCAAACTCCTGGTCCAGAAATATCCCGGCAATGAGTCCCAGTGCAATCTGGGGCCTCCGAACACGACAGCTCAACTCCTCAAAAATCTGATTGCCAGGGGCTGGTGAGAGATGGTTCAGACGTCTAAAGCGCCTGCTGAGGAAGGCTTAGGCAACTGCAGGGACCATGGTTCAATCCTCAGCACCACATCTGTGCCAGACCCACCCCCAGGGCAGGCTGAGCAGGCCATAACATACATACATACATACATACATACATACATTCAAACATATATAAAGTTTATTTTAAAAAAAGAAAAGAAAGAAAAATCTGATTGTCAAAAATAACACTAAGTGGCTAACATAATTCTGGTTCACTAAATGACCCCGAAGGCTACTTACCCTGTGCCAGGAATAGTTCCACAGTATCTGCATGTGTTCAGTGATTTAATTATGAGATAGTTGCTGGAGTTTAGGCACAAATGGGTGGCTGAGGCAGGAAGGTTGTCCAGGGTTAGACTACATACAAAATTCAAGACCACTGTAAACTATATAGTGACACATTGTCTCAAAAACAAAGAAACAGGTGCCTGGCGGGTTGGCTCAGTGGTCTAAAGCACCTGCTTGGGAAAGCTTGGGCGGCTTCAGGGACCCTGGTTTGATCCCTGGCACCACATGCTGCACCAGCCCTGTCCTTGGGGTGGGCTGAGCCCGCCGTAAAAATGAGTGAATAAACAACAAAGGTTCTGAAACAAGAAAAAAATAAAATAAATAAAATAAAAAATTCTTAAAAAAAAAAAAAAGAAACAGGGACCAGTGAAATGGTTCAGTGGTCTAACGCTCCTGCTTAGGAAAAGCTTAGGCAACCACAGGGACCACAGTTCTATTCTTGGCACCACATGCTGCACCAGCCCTGCCCTCAGGGCAGGCTGAGCCGGCCATAAAAATAAATACACAAACAAAAAAAACAAAGAAACAGCCTGGCATAGTGGCACACGCCTATAATCCCATCCTTGGGAGACTGAGGCAGGAGGATCAGTGTGAGGTCAAGACCAGCCTGGGCTACAAAGTGAGCTCAAGGCCAGCTTGAACTGCATAGGAAGATCTTGTCTCAAAAAGACAAAAAAAAAAAAAAAAGAAGAAACAGCAAAATGAATTATGGAATGATTAATAGCCATAGGTTATGTGCCACAGATTTCTCAATACACCAAGACATCCAGGAATGTGCTATTACCTCACCCTGTTCCATCACCACCTGCCCACTAGCCCTGCAGAAATACTCAGTGGCCCCGGGACCACCAAGTCTCCTTTGCTGCTTCCTCTGCCTGCCTAGAGAGCATTTTTCCTCAGGCACAGTGGTGCACGCCTGTAATCCCAGCACTTGGGAGGCTGAGGCAGGAGGGCTGCTGTGCTTTCAGGCCCACCCTGGCTTATACAGTGGGATCCTCTCAAAAAAAAATCCCTCCCCATCCTGGGTGGATCAGCTCAGATCTAGCCCTGGGGACACCTTCCCACTCCACCCAAGCAGTCCTCAGGTGGTCACCCCTGGGCTACCCACACCGTGTTCCAGCCTGTATGACAACCTCCAACCTCCAAGAGTCACAGCCCAGGCTTGCAGCTCCTGCACTCAGCTCTTGAGCTCTGTAAGGGTCATAAACATCTCCTCTATCCCTGCAGCCACTTGGTGGACATATAATCAGTGGTGGCCAAACAGTGGACTAGGGATACTTGTCCTCTAACCCATCTACAAAGTGGGAAGATTAATTCCACAAGCCACACACTGGAGCTGTAGCCGTGTGTGTGTGTGTGTGTGTGTGTGTGTGTGTGTGTGTG
>PVJA010027561.1:0-28462 GCA_004027025.1 Myocastor coypus | reverse complement strand
AGGCTTAGATTCAATAGCCTCCAACGTCACAAGCTTCACTGGTGGCACACTGCAATTGCAAAACCTTTGATTGTATATGTATCTGCTTCCTCTTAGTCCAAACGGAAGTATATTCTTTCCTGTTTTTTTTTTTCTTTCTTTCTTTCTTTCTTTTTTCTATGCAACATTAATAGGGAGGTGGGTCATGCCCACACACTGCACTCTATAGAATGATTGTGAGGACAATATGTAATATGTCAACTTTCAAAGAAAAAAAGGGGGAAAAGAAAAAAAAGAAAAAAGAAATGTGGATTTAGAAAGGTTAATGTTTAGTGGTTTGATCAATTTTATATACCTATATGTATTAATCTAAACTGATCCAATGATGAAAATATGTAATATAACCATTGTTAAATTTAAACAATAAAAGAATTGGAAAAAAAAAAAAAAAAGAAAATTTTCTCAGCAGTGGAATCTTGTGAATTAAACTAGGCAATTTAAAAAAATGGACTTGTCTACCAGTTCCTAGAAACAGAAAAATGCTTTAAGTTGTAACCCAATATATCAACTCATGCTCTTCTCAGTATAGACTTTTGTATATGAGCATACAATCATTGTACTTTGGTGTAACTACGGATAATAGCTCTCCTTGGAGTTTCATGCTGAGTGGTTTTAAGGGCCAGTGAGGTATGTCTATGGTCTAAAGCACCTGCTTGGGCAAGCTTAGGCAAAGCCCAAGTACTTTGCTTTGATTCCTGGCACCACACACCATGCCAGCCCTG
This sequence comes from Myocastor coypus, assembly GCA_004027025.1. Classification (NCBI taxonomy): domain Eukaryota; kingdom Metazoa; phylum Chordata; class Mammalia; order Rodentia; family Myocastoridae; genus Myocastor; species Myocastor coypus. The sequence continues at coordinate 27,701 of PVJA010027561.1, read as the reverse complement.
CCTCCATGATGGGCTGAGCAGACCAAAAAAAAAAGAATGTAAGCTAAATGGTTTCAATGGTTATGTTTAGCATAGACATAATGCATATACTTTTGCACTACATGGACATTAGATAATAATGAGAGCAAACTGATCACATCTTAATAAATTTATGTGAAACAATACTATGGTTTATGAAGAGACAGTTAAGGTAGCTGCCCATGTGGTTATATTTTTGTGGTAATTGCCTTACACAGATTGGTGTTTGCTCTATATGCACTTATTTCTTTTCTTCAATACTTTTAATAACACAAATTTCAAAACTGCCTCAATTCTAAAAGATAACACCATGGGAAAAAGAATAAAAGAAATTATTAAAGGACAGAAATTCTGACTGATGAAAAGAATTAAATTTATACAATGTGACCACATAACAAGTAAGCTAGTCTCTGCATATAAAGTGAAATAAAGTACTTAGGGATATTGATTTGCATAACAAAAACCAAAAACTGTCACTTCAACCTAACATATTCATATTATTAATGGTAAGATGTCCATATATTGCATTATGCAAATAATTACTCAAAGCCTACACTTTATAATGAATCTTTAAATTTTCCTCTAGTGGCATATTTCCATGACTTTATTTGAAAACAGATATTGTGTCTGTTTTTAAGACCTGAAATAATATAGCAAGTAGTTGTCTAAATATGCAGCATGAAAATCAGTGTAAAAGATAAAATGTTACAAAATTAGAATTAAGGTTCTTAGCTAATAAAAATGTAGCTTAATAAATTGGTTTCTAAGGGACTAGTTAAGAGAAGAGGAAGAAAAACTATCCATCTTTGCTATGAATGAAATCAAAACTGCACTATGTGCTGGAATATGATATATGACTTTGGAGGCTCGGAGGCAATTAGATTTGGGGGTATCTTCTGTCCTGATCAAAGACGTTAAAATATCCTTTGCCTTGGTCAGAATGAATCATGGTCCTATTTCTGATGGAAACCTGATTCTGTACATTTAACTCTTCAACTCCTGCTAGATTTCTGGCTCTAAAACCATTGCTATAACTATTAAGAGTGTGTTTCTGTCTACTGCAAAAGGTATTTTTCTGAGTCTTTAAGTGTCCTACATATTGACCTCCTGGGTATATATTACACATATACAGTATCTTTGAACAATAGACCCTACTATTATGACCAATGCCATCATCTGGATCCACTCGTTGTTATGACAACAGTGCTTGCCAATAGTCACATTAGGCATCTGTTATTTTTTTTCCAGTTGCCAATGGAAAGAGAGTTCTTTTAAATATTTATGTCTAGCTTTAATCTCCCTTTGAGAGATTCTTACACTGATTGAAAAGTATGATGTCCTGTGCCTAAAAATATTCATGAGCATTTATCAGAATTCATGAACCTGCATTTGCAAGACTTTGAGGTGTGAGATGCGAAAGCCAGAGAATGCTTATTTAATGAGGCTTAACAACTAAAATTGTAACTAATGGGGGTTTAAATAGGTACTGTGGTGCCTGTACACCTCATTGCACTAGTAATACTTATTGATTTCACAGTGTGAAAAAAAAAAAAAACTTGAGTTTGAATCCTTGAGCTTTTGGAAAGGTCAGGAGGAAAAAGAATACTGTCCAAGATTCCAGCAAGTCAGCCCCATAAACTGGAATGAGAAAAGCATTGGAAAATGAGGAGCAACTTGCCATCTCATAGAATATGGAAACCAACATAAAATAGACAAAGTTGTACTGAATATTTTAAAAATTTGAATCCATTCCATCTGCAATTCCAGAGCATATTCTGAATAAGTAGCCCCACTCCCTGCCAGCACCAGAGAACTCTGCATAGGCCTGTGACCTAGGGTGGGCCCAGAAAGCCTTATCCCACACAGATGGCATGGTTTTTAGCTTAAGTACAAAGCACTGATTTTTGTCCAAAACTATAATATTTTTGAAATCATTACTTTCCTAATGAGGTTTGACTAATGCTATGAATACTTCTCTTAAACAATTCTTAGACTGTAAAAATGCAAGAACAGTGTACAACAGGCATATCATGCTTTTGCTTTTTAGTCATGAAGCATAGATAAGAATCATGTCCATTTTAAGGCTTTGTTTTATTTTAATCTGTTGCAGATATAAAACTATGGCATTTAATTGATAATATACAACGTATCATATAAGATATATCAAATGTTAAGAGGTCATGTACCTATAAATGTGGGATTATATATGCACATACATAAGCAAATATATTTTCAAGTAGCTACCACAATTTGCTGTCTCACCATCATTAGTGACAATGTCAACATCAGCATCAGCAGCTTTATTCACATGGGAAGTCATGCTGCCTTTTTATGCACTAGAAACAAGGCCACTGAAACACACTAGCTGGGGACCCAAGGTGCCCTTCTCCTGGTCCTACTGCTCTGGGGTACAGAGCCTCTGTCTGTGTGCAAACATCCCACAAAGGTAGTTGTCTGTAGAGACCAATGACGAGTACAAGAAGGAGGCGCTTTGTGTGCTGCCTGTGCAGCCTTTCTGTGAATGATGTTCCTTCTTCCCCTACCACCCACAGGCAGACTCCTTCCTGCACCACACAGAGTTGCACTGAGGTGAACTATTCTAAGGATAGAATCCTAAAATGGAAAGAAGCAGATGTAGCAGCATTTCCCAAGTGACAGCATTCCGCAATGAACACTTTCTAATTCAGCCAGAATCTTTGTAGGCAGCTTCACATATGTATTTATAAGTTACATGAATGAGTGATCTATTTAAAACTGCTTGTTCTTTTAGTATTTCTTTCTCTCTTGAGAGAAAGAGCTGCTTAGGCCTAAGAGTTGACCAGATGGACCACACAGTGGTATGCTGATAGCATTTGTGCAGTGAATGGAGAGACGATTGCAGGCTTCTTCAACTCTCAAAGGACCCAGGAGTCCATCTGTTGGGAATAGCCACAGTTAATCCTAATAGTCCAGTGCAGACCCTGAATTCATTCCATTCATCGGTGCTAGTCTCCCACTGATTGCAAGCTTCACATCACAGTTTAAAGCCTTGTATTTGAAGCCAGGTAAGGCACAATAGGAAACATATGACAACTTGTCCAAGAAGGACAATTTTGCTGTCCTAGGAAAGGGAAGGAAGGAGAGACACTGGACAATATTTTGCTTCAGTGATAAATCGAGTGCAGAGCTGAGAAGAAGAGACAAACTTTCTGGTTCTCACCTATGACAATGCCAAGAAATCACACAAAGGAGAAGTTTTATAACTTGTAACAGCAGCCAAGTAAAATACAACACAGCAAGAATCAGTGGCTTGTGTTTTTACCATGAACAACTCCCTTCCCACAATTGTTTTAAGCAATATCATTTGGTGTTAATCAACTCCATAAAAACTCCCCCTTTTTCTATAGATGTGATTGTCTATTATGCTCCACAAACAAGTCCTTGCATAGTCTTTCCAGTGCTGGAATTAAGGAGGAGCAATAGATCTCTTCGCCAAAGTCTTAATTGTGAAAGATGTCAGGGACAAGAGCCAGCCATGAACTCAGGGCTTTGCGAGCTCATTTGATAGAAAATCTTTATGTGAAAATCTCTATGTGATGCACTCACAAGGAAATAGGCTATGGGTGGAAAAACACACAAGTTGGCATAGACATTCAAGGGAAACTTGGAATTCAAAGTGAAAGGGGCCTACTCTAGAAGATCTGAAATTTAACTATCTCAATAACTAGGATGGACTATTTGATAGGCATATATTTTTTTCACTTCTCAAGCATAGAATATTGCTAGAAAGATGGAAAAGTAGTCCTTTAGGGAAACTGTTCTCTGCTTCTAAGATAGCACCTTTATGAAACTCAGTCTGATAGGCAGTGCTTCTCACAGCTAGAGCTAATACCCCCATGATACTTTATCTTAATCTGAATTAAGCCTGTGTGGCAAGAGGTGAGCTGTACAAAACAGAGAAAGAGGCTATGGATTATTTGCCCTGAATCTATCTGAACCGCAGAGAACTTACAATTGTGCTTCTCTAGATGAGCAGAATTTAAATTTCTTCTCCAACAGTCCTGTTTGACTACTAACTAGATAATTAGAATATAAATTATTACCTTTATTGATTAGTGTCTCTCTGTCAAATGAAATCATGTGTCTCAAGAACAGAGTATACAGAACACAGGTAGAGGACAGATTCTTGATCTAGGCTGTCTGCCCTCTGATCTCTAGTGGGTCCCTTAAAGTCCTATAACTCTAAAGTACAACTTATATAGGGGAATGAAACTCTCAATCTGAAAGGTACCTGGATGAGTTTGTTTTCTCTAAAACTAAAGAATGAGCCGGGCGTGGTGGCGCACGCCTGTAATCCCAGCACTCGGGAGGCTGAGGCAGGAGGATCAATGTGAGTTCGAGACCAGCCTGGGCTACAAAAGTGAGCTTAAGGCCAGCCTGAACTGCATAGTGAGACCCTGTCTCAAAAAGCAAAAATAAATAAATAAATAAATAAAATAAAAATAAAGAATGAATAATAGGAACAAATGGAGGGTAAGAGCAGAATGTTTAATGGAAGAAAGTGTCTGTCCAGGAGAGGGACAGAAGTGGGACCTGTGAGGGTTAATCCTGGAGAACTGTCTCTTCAGGGATTTTCATAGAGTAAAACCATGTGATGAGGCCGGTCTAAGGTAGAGAGTATGGCAACTCACCTTGGTAAGTGTGAGGTGGGACAAAACTATGGTCAACCAATGAGATTACAAGCACCACTGCTAAGGTAAAACTGATTAAATCTAGGACCAAATGGAGAAGCAAGTCAAGTAGCAAGTGGGTGTAAATATAAAATAGGAGTTTATCCAGTAGCTGGCAGTGGTTGAATTAGTGAGTCTTCCTAGCTTCCTCAACGTAATGATCAATCCTGGATGCTTATCTAAAGGGAGGTCAGCATTTGTTCCATCTTTGGTCTTTAGGTCTGGCCCACAGTGGGAACATCCATCACTATTATAGTTGTACGGTATCTTGTCTTCCATGTTATCTCCTTCAGGGGCCTATCCCTGTCTGACTGCCTATCTGCCTACATACTAACTGTATCAGCCATTTTCTCCTGGGAAACAAATGCTGACCTGCATGCAGAGGACAGTGCTGTCACTTCATGCTTGTCACCACTAGGCCATCTTAGCACCAGTGAATTCTGTTTAGGGCCCGTCAGCGTGTTCCTCATACAACCTTATTAGTACTTACTAAAACCACACAGTAGCTTAATCTCTACAAATCTAAGTGACAGAGGCTTTGGAATCAGATAATCTGAGTTCAAATCCAGCTACTGATCAAGAATTCTATTTCTAGATTTCCTTGTTATTACATGAAAAATAGGGATGCTACTATTTCTGTGGTGATGAGTATGAGCTAGCATATGCTCACCCTATATCTTGGGAGTCTAGTAAGATCATTTCAAAAGCCCATTCCACACCTTCCAATCTCAAATTTTTCCACAATGACTAGAAAGCAAAAGGATGAAAATATTCCTGCTTTTAGTCTCTTCCACTCTGTGAATAATTACTTGCAAATATGAGCTATTATCATGGCACAACACTCCAATTGTACAAAGTGCTTTTATTTTGGAATCTATTGAAGAATTATCATTCAGCAGAGGAGAAATACAAGGTCTATGCCACAACAAGAAAATTCAAGTTCTAGGTGATTCATTCCTGTCCACTGAGGTTTTTTTTGTTTTGTTTTGTTTTGTTTTGTTTTGTTTTTTGAGGATTTGGGTTTCATTGATCTTTTACTGCTATAGGCACTGCCTGAACTACCTTTTTTTCATGCAGATTTAAGTCTCAAATTCTGTAGCTGATGGGTATCTGCCGCTTTCCAGGCTGTCTATGGACACCACATTCAACATGACAATTTTACACTTCCCAAAGTGACTCGTAACCAGCACTCGGGAGGCTAAAGCAGGAGGATCGGTACGAATTCGAGACCAGCCTGGGCTACAAAAGTGAGCTCAAGGCCAGCCTCAACTGCATAGCGAGACCCTGTCTCAATAAGACAAAAAAAAAAAAAAAAGTGACTCGTAAGCTGCATCACTTAATCCAGCAAAAATTTGCCATACAGATATTTTCCCATTAAAAAATATGCTTTTCTCCCCAAAAGAAGTATTATCATAAGTGGAAATATTGAGTAAGTTTAATTTTGAATAAGTTATAATGTCTGTCCCAAATCATAATTTATATAATTGAGTAGAAAATAACGTTGCTATAGAAAGTTGAGTAGAAGTCCCTTGTCCATGAAGGCATTCTGAGTAAACAAGTCACAGTATGCTAGCCATATAATAATATGGTTTATGAAAATGTAGGTCACTGCGAATAAACCTGTAGCCCTGTATGACAACTGATCCCTTGTTATTCTATTAGTGCTACACACATACTTTCAGTTCCTTGAAAAGAATGAAATGACTGAAGAAACAATCCATGATGTTCTACATTTCCACAGGGCACGTGTTGTGTATTTAGTCAGGCTTAGACTTCCAAAATGCAGTAAAGCAACACCTTGGTCTTTTTTTTTTTTTTTTTTTTTTTTTTCTAGTATTGGGGATTGAAGTCAGGACACTATGCTTGTCAGGCAAGCATTTACTCCACTGAGCTATCTCCCCAGCCACACACTTTGGTCTTAACCTGACTTTTAGAATGTATATAGATGGAATGATGGTGTTTCTATATCAAGCATCTTCTCTCAGGTATATAATAGGGTTGCAGATAATCCCAGCCTTTCAGCAAGTTATAGTTGCTGGGTATGGGTTCACACATTGAATCAAAAACGAAGCCTGCGAAACAATTCACAGATGCATTTACTCAAAAACTTCTGATGAGAGTTGGCTCTAGGTTTAAATCCTCCAGCAAATGCTTATCCAGATGCATGAACTCCACCCTGTCACCAGAAGGAAAGAGTTATTGTTTCTAGGCACTGATATGCTCTTGTAATTAGGGCTTTGGGAATGTGGGTAAAATGCTGCTCAGTGTATTTAATTAAAGTGAATAGGAAATTTGAAACCAAGCGTTGTCAGTGGTACTTAGTATTTAATACAAAAAAAAAAAAAAAAAAAAAAAAAAAAAAAAAAAAAAAAAAAAAAAAAAAAAAAAAAAAAAAAAGAACAGGTGCTTAGAAATTTATGCCAGAAAAAAATGGGCTACTTATATTCTGAAGAAAACATTTTTAAACGATAAAAAAGAAATTCTCTGGGAACAATTTATAGAATCCAAATAATATATGTAGATCATTTTATGGTTTAGCTCATTGAACTATGGTCATACAGACAGTATCACTAGGGGATACCAGGAGAAGGGTTTCTCACAAAGTCAACATGCTGCTTTGGAAATTTTGTTAAAGTGCAGAAAATAAAATACAAACAAAACTACAAACAAATTTTTAAAATAAAATACATTTTTTTTAGTTTTTAAAGAGAGTACTAATTAGCATTAAAATAAAAGGTTACAAGTGATACACAATTTCGCTTAGAGTAATATATATTTCATAGTATTAATGGTAATACATGGTATTGTCTTCCAACCAGTTACTCATATTACAAGATTTATGCATACAGAATTAGAAGATGTAAGAAAGTAAGACGATAAAAATTATAAATAATTGTAAAAAGGAGAAGAATCAAATTAAAGCACTAACTGTTTCTTTCCACAGATCAGTAGAAATGCACAGCACAGTTGTGCAATCCATTCTGCTTACACGCATACATACATCTTTTTCCCCTTTTCCCTCTCCTGTCCTTCTCCTCAACTCAATAACTCTCCTTTTGAATGTTTATTCTCTTTTCCTAATATGTGTTGTACCCTTCAGATTCTATTTTTCTCTTTTAGGTTTGTCTCAGTTACTTTTTGCTCATTGCTGGGGCAAATACCCAACACCCAAAATGAAGAAGGGAAAGGTGTTTATTTAACTCACAGTTACTGGAGGTTTCAGTCCATACTGGGTTGGCACCATGGCAGTGTGGTGCAGGACAGAGAGCATCCAGTTCATGGCAGTGTAACAGCAACAATGGCAACAGTGAGAGAGCCTGTCTCTGTGTCTCTCTTATGTTACATTCAGGCTCTACTCCTCAGGCTTGTGTAACATTCACCCCCACAATCCCAGCAGTACCAAAACCCATAATCCTAGTCTTGGATCACTCATAATCCTGGTGGATCATGAGTTAATCTCAAACTCGAAGTCCCCACCCCATGACTGCATGAGGCTTTGGAGTGACAACTAGACACAAACCATAACAAGTTTCTCCACTAAGGACACAATATGATGTTTGTACATGCAGGTCTGATTTATTTCACATAAGAGTTTGTTCTCCAGTTGCATCCATTTAGTGAAAAAAGACTCAAATTTCTCCTGTTTTATAGCTGTAGTTTCCATTGTGTAAAAATGCCACATCTTCTTTATCCATGCTCCAGTTGAGGTGGCACACATCTATAGTTCTAAGGTTCTGAGAGGCAAGGCTGGAAGATTGTGACAGGTCCAGGCAACCTAGTGATTTATAGAGACTCTATTTAAAAAAAAAAAAACATGATAGTAATAACAGTAGTAATAAAATTTAAAGTGGGGCAGTAATCTCATTCTGCTATACAATGAAAAATGTGCAGAGCTTTGAACAAGCAAGTTATGCACTAAAAGCTTTGCAAAAAAACAATTTGTGAGGCATATAAAATTCAGGAAGTATTCTGCTTAGATTTATTCCTTTTATCTAGTGGATCTAATCTCCTTTTAGAACACAATTGACTCAGGAGTTTATAAGCACCAATGGTCAATGTTTCTGTCTCTGTTCAGGACCAATGTCCTCTTAGTGTTTCTAATTTTTGCAAGCAGAGTTGGGGTTTAGACAGATGACAATATTATAAATACCATAATAGCATTAATTAGAAAATATGAGTCAGTGGTACTTAGAAAACGAAAATGAATGATCCAAGTAAAAATTGATAGAATTTCGCTTAACAAGAGAAGACTTGAAGTGCTATAATGTCATAAATAGAATAATGATTTAAATTCATGGAGAATCAGAACTCTAATAAGAATCTATGACATTCTCTCTCTTTTTAGGACTGGTTTGATTCCTGCTTAGCCATAATTCATGATTTGCTCCACAGAGAGAAGGTAACTAGAAAGAGTAAAATCAGAAATTATAAAAAGAAGTCATCAAGATTTTAGAGAGCTCAAAAATTATAAGTAACAAAGTGCTCCTAAGATAGTACAGGTTGAATAGGCTGGGGGAAAAAAATGATTTAAAATGGGATCAACCATAAAAAGCTCATTAATTCCAGTTCAACTAATGGAACTGATAATCACTTACTGTAGATTAAGTTTAAATTTACCTTTATTATTTCAAAAGAAATATTTTATTAAGCAGCTATTGTTGTTGGGTTTTTTGTTTTGTTTTGTTTTGGTTTCGTTTTTTTTTTTTTTTTTTTTTTTGCGGAACCGGGGGTTGAACTCAGGCCCTTGTGCTTGCCAGCCAAGCGCTTACTCTACTTAACTGTTTCCCCAGCCCCTAAGCAGCTTAAAATGTTTAAAACAAGCATTGTTTTAAAGATTTTATGTCACCAGTAAGCCCAAAAAATAGTTGTTAATGTTATAGAAAGTAATTTTAAAATTTTGTGGCTAACTTATTAAAAACTAAGCTTTTGTGTTTAAAGGTGTATTTATTTGGTATCAAACCTCAGTATTTAAAATCTTAACTTTTGGGGCCCGGCGGGATGGTTCAGTGGTCTAAAGCGCCTGCTTGGGAAAGCTGGGCGGCTTCAGGGACTGCGGTTCGATCCCCGGCACCACATGCTGCGTCAGCCCTGCCGTCAGGGCAGGCTAAACCGGCCATAAAAATGTGTGAATAAACAAATAAAGGTTCTAAAACAAGAAAAAATAAAATAAAATAAATTCTTTAAAATCTTAACTTTTGGAGCTGGGGTGATAGCTCAGTGGAGTGTTTGCCTAGCAAGTACAAGGTCCTGAGTTCAATCTCTTATGTCACAAAAAAATAAATAAAAATAAAAAATACAATAAAATATTAACTTTTCATTTTAAGGTCCTTATTACTAATCATGAAAAACCTGGTATCACAAAATCATAAAACTTCTGTGAAATGATGTAAACTTTTTTGACTGTCACTTTAAGGAGTCTGCTTGTTATCAGTTTTTTTTTTGTTGTTGTTGTTGTTGTTTGTTTGTTTGTTTGTTTTTTGTCTTTTTGAGACAGGGTCTCATTATGCAGTTAAGGCTGGCCTTGAGCTCACTTTTGTAGCCCAGGCTGGTCTAGAACTAGCACCAATCCTCCTGCCTCAGTCTCCCGAGTGCTGGGATTACAGGGGTAAGCCACCACGCCCGGCTGGTATCAGTTTTAAGCACAGATAACTCAACATGCAAAACATGCAAATACGAGTAGGTATTTATGGAGCTGGTAGTTGAATAGGGATATGGAGTGCTGAATATCCTTTATATCTTTCCAAAATACACAGGAAAGAATAATTACAATGTGCAAATAATCCCTGAGATTCTAAAATAATTATCCAGAAATGAGACAGAGAGAGGGGTAGGGAGGTGGGCAGAGATAGAGAGAGAGAGAAAGACAGACAGACAGACAGACAGACAGACAGACAGACAGACAGAATGAGGAAGGTGATGGACAGGAGGGAAAGGGAAAAAGCTGAAGGGGAGGAAGGACATCTTAGAACACTAGTGACAGGGCATCCATCCAAGATTCCACACCAAACTGTAGAGCAATTACACTACTGAGAGTGTGCAAGGGCAAAATTACAAAAGAATTGACTTATCCTTTCCTTTTTTTTATTTCCTAATTTAGCAATACTCTGTCATAAAAATTCGCAAGTGCCCACAGCCAGCTCTTCTAGACCGGGAGACTCTCCAGAAACCTCCCACTTTTGCACCTCCTTAGCAGAAAGAGTAAATCATTCCAGCTGTGCCCAGCCTTCCTTTCCCATGGCCTTGTTTGCTGCATCCCTCACAGGGGGCCAAACTGTTGGGTGTGCATCCTTGCACATCCAAACAGCTTGCTGTCTGTACTCACAGTTGCAAAGCTTCAGAAACACAGAGAAGCACAAAACACAAAATCAAGAAGCCTTAAAATATTTCCACTATAAATCCTAAGCCTGCAATTTGTTTTGTTTTCCCAAACACCCCTAAAGAAAATGCTCTGGAGCTTGTTCAAAAATATGCTTACAGCCCTATGGGAGTCCCATGTCAGCCCTTTGCTCACTGTTCCCTCGGGTATGTGTGGTTACAGCTCTTGGTGGCAATGAATGCTCAAGAGAAAGCTTAAGTTATACTTGGCTTTCATTGTTAGAAGACAGCAGACATGCTGACAGGGAGGCTTTGTAATTGGTAGTCTCTAGGAACAACCTAAGAACCTAGTTTTGTAAAATGTATGTTTCCTACATGAGTAAGAAGCAGAAGAGTCTCCGCACGACAGAAAGTCACTAGATTCTTTTTAAATCACTAGTCTCTAAATCATTGTGCATGTATCATTGCACGGTATGTGTCACAATCTCCTAATCAAAAAAACCTCTCCAGCTAGGAGGAAAATTGGTGACTCCTGCATTTTAGAAAGTCAAAACAACCTGGGTCCATTGGTAATCAATGAGTAGTTTATTACCTGATGGTCTAAATTAAATCAGATACATGATTTTTATATGACTTAGAAAATGTTCATATTTCACAGAAATGTTTTATTTGTAGAAGGCAGTGGCTTAGTTTATCCCAGATTCAACGAAGAAGGGGAACATAGAATGAGATGCAGGAAGAAATACAGAGAGTGTAAATTAAACATACGTACTTTTGATGCTATTGGCACTACTGTGTTTTATCAAATACTGATGTACAGATTCTATCTCATTCTTTAGTTCTACCCAGAGATTTCCTAAAACAGAAGCAGCAATGACCTTTGGAATTTTTGTAATTATAAACATTGCCCTTAGTAATCACAACAGTGAAAAAGCATCTCTCCATATGTGGTAGAGCAAACACGCGTAAACATAACTTTCAATGGCAAATATGCACACAGGTGAACCGTGTTACTACCACCAAGTTGTCAGCAACAGCAACTGTGGCCCATGTTTGTCCTATGCCAATCACTGGCCCAGGTCAGAGTGCTCTGTATGCATACCTCACGCACTAAACCTTACAAATTGGGTGAAAGAGACAGTGGCCCATCCACACCACATAAGCCAAAGTACCTTTTCAAAGAAAAGTCAAAGGGCAATAACTTGAAATTAGGCTAGATGTTAAGGATGCAAAATGTAAGATCCCTACCAAACCAAAGTTTTCAAATGTCTGATCATCACAGCATTCTTCAGGATACTCCCCCTTCCTCCTCCCTAGTGCTATTACGGATTCTACATAAATGAAATACATAAGACTACTTTTGAGGTCCTTCAGTGATGTGTGTTTGATAAACTATGATAAAATATCCATTTTAAAATCAGAAGACACAACATCACATCTTTAGATAAACAGCCAAAGAGCCGTAAGAACTGATTGCCATTAACAGAGAACTACATAAGTTTGAGGTTATGTGGCACTGAGGTTTAATGAGACTATAGAGCTCTAGTTTGGCAAATTTAGGAGACAAAGTTGAAAAATTATTTCATATACCTTAATATCAAGATTAGAAAGATATCCGAATCTACTAGAATGGCACTGTGAAATCTGTGGAGCTACTCCTAAATAGCCATGAGTATGTAGAACTAATGAAATTACTTTCTCAAAACACCTCAAAAGTCTCTGAAAATTTTCAGTCATCTTTTGAACAAGCTGGAAAATGGCCACCCAGAGATTTCAGGCCCCCTCACCTTCTACAGATTCGAAGGTGGAAAAGTGAAAGGCTGCTTTGAGGGCAGAGCCCTGGCACACTATGATCCAGAATGGAGGCAGCCTAGGGAATGGACCTTGATTCCCAGGATGCAGTTCCCCATACCCCAGCCATCCAGCAACTAACAGGCCTCTTCAACTGCAGAATAATGTAAAAGGCCACTTCAACTGCTTAAGGTGGACTAACCTTGATACTATTCACATAGTGTTTGTTTTATATGAAATCATAATTTAAGAGTTGTGTAGTCCGAGAGTTTTCCACTCAGATTTCAGAAGATGTTCTGGGAGGCTGGACTATGCACTCTTGATACGACAATTCATGTGCAGTGAATGTGGAGTGGAGACTCCAGAAGACTGGAGAAGCTAGGAACATGAATATCTGAGAAAAGCTGCAAACAATAAGCAAAGTAGACCCTAGAGAAAAGACTTATATGTTATAACCACTAGCAGTGCTGTAGGGTTGGTGCCTGCCAAGTCCTTTGGGCCTCAGACCTAACCACAAGTTTCCCAGGAAACTGGACTTGGTCCCTGCTGGATTTGTCTTGATTTCATCCTTGTCCCATTTGCAATGGGAATGTTTGCCTTGTTGTATGTATACTGAAAATGTCGAACTCTTCATTTTTACAGGGATAACAGTTAAGACTTTCCCTTAAATCTCAGAGATGGATTTGGACTTTGGGCTTTAGGACTCTGAATTTTTGGCAATTATGAAATTGTTAAGACTTTGACCACTCTGAGAGATGAGGATACAGTTTCAAAAAGTGGATATGCATGAGTCTTTTGGGGGCTGAAAGTTATTTTTTTCTATCTAGATATCCCTCCAAAACTCATGCACTCATCGGTATGGCTTTGTGAAGGTGATTGGACCATGGGGGCACAAAGACTCATTATTGGTTTAGTCCTCGCTCTCTTTCCATGTATTACATCTGCCTCCCTCACTGCCACGTTGCCCTGCCTTGAAGCCAGCAGACTATGCACTCTACAAACTGTGTCCCAAAGCAGGATTTTGTTCCGTAAATTCCAGATGTTGGGTGTGACGTCTCAGCAATGACAAGCTAATGAAGACCCACCCTGTGACAAGTAAGCGCACTGAATTGCTAACCAAAACAGCAGTGCATCCAGAAGCTTCGCTTGTTGTTTGAAGTTTTCCTCAGATATTCATGCTCCGGGCTTCTCTAATCTTCTGGAGTCTCCACTCCACTTTTAGCTTCACATTCACTGCTCATGCATTGTTGTACCAGGAGTATGTCGGCCAGCCTCCCGGACCATCTTCCGAAATCTGAGTGAAAATTCTCTGAACACACATAAAGTGCTATGATGAAAGACTTCTTTTTGTTAACATGAGACTTTGGATAATAATTATTTGTAAGTGCATATCCATTTAATGTAATAGTGATGCAGAATTTCCAGATAGGGAACACTATACACTGCAGAATATAGGAACTTTCTGTACTACTACTCAGTTTTGCTGCAAACTTGAAACTTCTCTAAAATACTTTATTTATCAGAAAAAAATATATTATGTGCTGATTTAAATTATAAAATATACAAACCTTGAAAACATTATAGTTTGGAAAAATACCCACAAAAAATGTATATATGGTATGATTCCATTTATATGAAATAGGTAAATCTATAGAGATAAATATAAATAAGTAGTTCCCTAGTGTCATACAATTTGGAGGAATTGTGAAATTACTGCTAAATGGTATAGAGCTTCTGGTCCAGGGAACTAGCTCAGTGGCATAAGTACCTGTCTGGCAAGTACGCAGGCCCAAGTATGATCCCTGGAAAAAAAAAAAAAAAAAAAAAGTACAGAGTTTCTGTTTAAGGTAGTAAAATACTCCAGTATCCCAGCCATGAAAGTTTCACAACTGTGTCAAAATATTAACAGTCAGAATATTTAGGCACACAAATTCATGATAAATGAATTATATCTCTGAAACCATAAAAGTTGTGAAATATATCATTGCTGTGTCCTCCCAGAGAACGAAAAAAAAAAGAAAGAAAGAAAGAAAGAAATCCATAGAGGCCAAAAACAAAACAAATTAAAAAGAATACTGAGTATAAAAGGCTATAGCTTCCCAAGGCAGAATTACTAGTCTCGTCTACAGGCTGATGTTTGAAAACCAAGAACAATACACTTCTAAGAGAAGTAAGGCTTTGGAATTGCACTATTTCTGCATATTCTATGGAAACAACATTGAAATTCTGAATGAAGTCATAGCTTAGAACAGGTCGTCAACTGGCAGAAAGTGTCACTAGAAAATCCTACCTTGGACCAAGGTAAAACTTGCACTTTACCTTAATATGGCTCATTAATTTGCTGAGCTATTACCAGAAAGTTTTCCTATGCTGTTTTGGACACTACAGATCCTGGAAGAAGGAAGCAGAAATCACAAAAGTACTCACATCAAACCACAAATGAGAATAAGTATATAATGTAAAATTATCAAACATAGTAAGACAATCAGGATGAGAAATAATTAAAAGTTAGAACATTAGTATAAGTACCCTTAGAAACTCAAGTTATAGAGCCAGTAAGAGAGCTCAGCAGATTAAATGCCTGCTTTAACAAATGCAGGGACCATTTGGATCCTTGGTCCTGGCCCCAGGGGCACACTAAACCAGCTAATGAGTATGGGCATTTGGGAGACATCTGTAATTCCAGCTCTGGGGAGGCTGAAAATAGTAGGATCACTATGATCCTGAGCTGTGTAGTGAGACCCTGTACCAACACATAAATTAAAAAAGAAAGAAAGATAGAAAAACACATCATGTGACTACAAGCTTAAAATCAGTGCATTTAACTTGTTAACAAGTGTCAAGTTGGACAGAGATGGAGACACCAAATGTGAGGAGGAAAACTCATTAAACTTGAAAAATTGTAAACCAGTGAAACAGAAGACATTGTAAAAAGAAATCAGTGAACCTAAAGTTCAGTTTCACAAATCATCTAGAAGAAAGCAGAGAAAACAGACCAAAACTATGGAAAACTGTTAAGTAAAAGATATGAATAAATAAATAAAATATAAATAATAAAACAATACCTAAAATTGTATCTGAAAGAATGTCGAAAATACAATGCAAAAGGAAAAAGTGCTCTGAATAGTTTTAGAAATAATAAGATCTGAGTATTGAACTTAGGAGGCAAATGAACTCTAAGCATGATAAATGAAGAGCATTGTACCTAGACAGCTTAAGGTAAAACTGCAAAACACTGAGGACAGTGAAGGTATCTGGAAATAAACCACAATAAAAGACAGATTAGCTTTGCCTACAGGGAACAAAACTTGTACTTATGGCAGAATACTTACAATAACAGCGGAAGCCAGAGAACAGTATAATGTAGCTGAGGGAAAACTAATTAGAACTTTCAATTCTACCCGCTTTAATTCAAAATGTAAAATACTACTTCAAAAAGTGAGATTGCCATTAATGATAATGTTTAATGAAAAAAATCTGAATTCATTCTCCTTTCTCCCTTCAACCACTACTGTTTTCTTTCATGGATTAAACCCACCCAAAGATAAAAGAAGAGGAGGAGCCAGGGAATCAATTCACATAAATTAGTTTCCTGGAGCAGTGGGCTGGGGGAACAAGGGTGAAAACAAATCAGAGATGCTGAACTGACTCTCCCATGCACGCTCTTTTGTAATGAAACATGAATTATTGCAATTGGAGAAACCATGATATGAGTAATATTTCATTAGAATTTGATACTTGAAGCATCAAAATAAACAATGGCAATGATAAATTACAATCTGTTAAATAAAATAAGTCAATTAATATATATTGGTATGGATATGGGAAAATGAAGAAATGCAATTGAGAATCAACTAATAAACATAGAAAAATGAAAGAGAGTAAGAAAACAATGATTTTGCTTTCATCATTGCGCTAGCTTAAGAAGACAAGAATAATAGACATTAAATGATATCCTAAGTCTCAAGAAGCACAAATAGACAGCCAGCCATACCTTGGAGGCCTTACACAGTTTGGGATCCTGATAGACCGCCACTCACCTCAGAACTCTCCTTTCCTCCCCAAAGAAACCCCAGTGGGAATTACCAGCTGGTGCAAGCTCTCCATGTGGTCAACAATGTAGCCATCACCTGTTTTCTGTGGTTCCCAATTCACACATCCTTCTTGGACTGCTACCTCCAGATGCCACGTGGTTTACACGTATAAATTTAAAAGATGCTTTCTTCAGCTCATGGGTCTCGCCCATTGTCTTTGACTGGAAAGAGCCTGAGATAGGGCAAAAAAAGGCCAGCTCTTATGATTGTGAAACTCCAGTCTGGGGCAACACCCACCTGCATGAAACAGTACTCATGAAAGGCTCAACTAGGAATTCAACTACACACTCAGAAGCTTCAGAACTACGAAATATTCAAAGATTGTCAAACTGCTGAAATATATATCTTCTGTCTATAAAGAAATCCAGTGGAAAATATCTAGTTAAGGATCTCCAAGCTGCTGATGCTGCTGTAGCTACGCTCCATCCTACAGTCCCAAACTCTCATTGCTTCAGCCTTTTGTCACCTATAGCCTGCTGGTATATCTGCCTGGATCTTAAGGATGTCTTCTTCTGCCCTTGGTTGACACCTGATAGCTAGCTCCTCTTCACCTTTAAAATAGACCTCGGTTCTGAACTTAAAAGTTAACTGACCTGGACTCCACTTCCCAAATGTTCAAAACTTGTTTACCCTCCTTAAAGGATAAACACAATGATCAACTAGAGCCTAGCCTAGCCTAGTGACCGTAAACCTTTTAGAGATCAAGTGCCTAAACTGAAACCAAGACCCACTTATTTATTCCAAAGTGCCAATACTACAATTAAGCTTGAATAATTTTATAAAAAACTATACATTTACATCTTTTGTCTTAAAAGAAAAATAGAGTAACATGTGTGCAAAAGATTTGTCACCGCTAGCTCTTCTCTTCCTTTTGTTGAGGGGCCAGTCAGGTCCTCTAGAGAGCTCTGTCCTCTTCAGCTGCTCTAGCTGAAGTCCATTCCCCATTTTCTCTTACTTTCTAACTCTAATACTCTAATAAATCAACCTATGCCTCAAAAAAAAAAAAAAAAAAAGAATCAAAGAATCAATAGACATTAACATTTAGGAGTGAAAGTTTGATTAGGAATAGGACACTTACATAGTTTTACAAAGTATCACTTCTCAAATTTCTTTTAAATCATACAAGAAAAACAGCAAGTTTCAAACAGAAAAATGTGTTGCAAATTTCCTTAACAAAGTGATCAAAATTAACAGGAAAGTGACACAGAGGACATATCTCAGTAGAGCATAACTGGATGTTCTTTGTAAGGAAACTTCAGACAGCTCTAAATGGAGAGACAATCTAGGAAACAGTTGACTCCTACTTTCCAAATCTGTCAGTGTCATGAAGAATGAAGAAGGCTGGGCAGTTACTAGGCTCAGGGAGATTCCGGTGACCTTACAAGGCGTGGAGACAAAGAGATGAGGCCATTTGTGAGCTTAAGTGAGGGACTGAACTCAGCTAAAATACTCCAACAGACCCTAACTATACAACTGGTAAGAGTGGAATGAACAACAGAGAGTAGATAAGAAATTATATTATATGATGTTGAATTTTGTTAAATATTCTGATTTGGATAAAAAATGGGGTTTATATGAGAATTATTTTTGTTCTTAGCAAAGAATATGATATTTAGAATTTTAAAACTTAGTTTATGATGAATTAGAAAATAGCTGGTATTTATTTACATACACACAGTACATAGAATAACCATGAAGAGCAAGAGTATAGGAAACAAAAAGGGTAAAATACTAAAGTTGATAACTGCATAAAAGATACATGGAAACCCTGTCCCCAGGCACACTGAGCTGGCCACCAAGAACTGGCATGGTGACATGCACCTGTAATCCCAGTACCGGCGAGGCTGAAAACAAGAGGATTACTATGAGTCTGTGCTGCATGGTGGAAGTTGCTGCATGTCTTCAAATTCAAGTTTAAAATTATTTCAAAATAAAAAGAGAAATCAACTGAGTAGTACAAACCACTGAAAACCTAATTATGTATATCTTAGAAATTCTTAGCATCCTTGCAAATAAGATTATTAACATGAGACAAAGCTTTCCATTTGTCTTTCACATTATATATGCAGATGAATTGTGAATGATCAAACAAGCCAGTTGGAAAAGGTGATAGAAAGTGACCACATTTAGCTGGTAAGATATTTCCTTTGATACAAAGCATACCTTTATTTCTATAAATACCTAAGAGAGCTCTGAATTAAATTGTCTTACATCTAGTTACTGCTTAAATCTTTGCAGCCAACCTAAATAATAATTTCAGTACATTATCAAAATGCTTGATCTCTTCTTTTACAAGGATTTCAATAACTGCATTGATTTTTCTCCCCAATTATATTTTCTTTCATTAAAATATTTTTAAGGATTTCAATATATTTGATGGTATTCATCTCTTTCTCTCACTTTTACACATCAAATTGTAAAAAAAAAAAAAAAAAAAAAAAAAAAAAAAAAAAAAAAAAAAAAAAAAAAAAAAAAAAAAAAAAAAAAAAAAAAAAAAAAAAAAAAAAAAAAAAAAAAAAAAAAAAAAAAAAAAAAAAAAAAAAGAAGAAGAAGAAGAAGAAGAAGAAGAAGAAGAAGAAGAAGAAGAAGCATGCTTCCATTTTGTGAGTAAAATATCCTAAAGTACTGGCTCATCCACTCCCACTCCCTAGGACCACTGGTATCACAACACAGGTCAAAACCATGAGTCAGGGGCTGGGGAGATAGCTCCGAGGCACAAGTGCCTGCTGGGCAAGTGCAAGGTCGTGAGTTTGAACCCCGGTCCCACAAAAAAAAAAAAAAAGAAAAGAAAAACCATGAGTCAGGGAGTGCTGCTGGGTTAAGAACGTGTTGAGGCCCCTGAGTCCCAAGTACAGTCCCGGCTGTTGGGGCACAGTGCTGCCTCGCTGGGTCCTCTGTTCAAAGTCATCCTGCTTCTCTCTGGCACTGCCCTCAGCGCTCACTTCCAAGCATCCCTAGATTCTGTAGAGATGATCAAACATGCAAAGTTTAAAAGCAAACATTTGTCCTCTAGCATTCGTCCTCATCTACATTCCTCTGTACCTTATAAAACATTCCGAAATTTAAATGTGAAATTTTGACAGAAATATCTAGATTTTTACCTTAATTTAAAAAAAAAAAAAAAAAAAAAAAAAACTATCAACCTGGTATCCTTCTGCCTGGTTCTCACAGCAAACCCACAACTGAAAACTGAAACTGACTTTGACAAAATCCTCTACCCAGACTGTAATTCCAAACTTCCATGGTCTGTCCTCTTACCCCAGCCTGCTTATTTATTTTTTTACCTGACCCTCACCAGCAATAGAGACTCTCTCTCTCCTCTTTAGGTGCATATACAAATTTCTACGTACACATTATTTCTGTCATCCATATAACCTTTATGTGAAGCAGCTCATGATGATTTCTGATAATTATTAATTTTAGTCCTATTATATAATAAAGTTCGATGACAGACTTCAATGTGGACTGGAATTCGATCATCAAATATGGAACAATGAAATACTATTTGAAACAATAAAATATTCTATACATCTTTGAGTCAAGTTTAGATTTAGCCTAGTCTAAGTCAGTAGTTTGCAAAAGACCTAAGGATTTGCTGAAGCCGACTTAAAAACATTTTAAGTGCTCTGTCTGTGGGTTCCCTGCACAACCAAACAGATTCTTCCTCAAGCACTTGTAGGTGCCGGATTTCTATAAAGTGTCTCTATTTGGTCAGTCTCACTGAGCTGCAGATCTAGGCCACACATAAATAAGCCTGCTTTCTTCCCTCAGGTACAGAACCCAGCAAACTCCTGGATGGCTCTTAACAATGACTAGGAACAGGCACATTCAGGACCTAGTGATGTAGCAACCATATCTTCAAGTGGGCATTATTCTTACTTAATAATAAGTAATACAGCCTGAATGGTGGCAGGTTTGACGAAAATTGGAAGAAGATAGAATATATTTTAGAATAAGAGAGAAAAATTAAAGGGACTACTCTGAAAAATTTTAGCCATCCTTTCTAACTCACTATTCAATTTAGTCTCTTGGTTTTTCCTCAGATTTGAAACCACCCCTATTATTACATCAGCTGGGTGGTTCAGTTACTTTGCCAACAGGTCAAAATGGGCAACTTTCAAACAAAGTAGCACTGTGTGTGTTGCTATTACAATATAATAAAATAGAAATAATTGAGCAGCTAATATTTTGTATTCTTTTCCACTAGTTCACATAATTTAATTATCCATGGCTATTAATAAACCACAAATAAAGTAATTAGAGAAGATCAAGAGTGAACGTTTGTCAAAGGAAAAGGGAAACCAACAAAATAAACAGTAGCAAGGAGAGAGGACTGGAATCTCATCAAGGAGCAGGCATGAGTATATTTCAAGTGTAAAGATCCATACTGCTTTCTGGCTAGCAGAAGTTCTAGAAAGCATGCTTTCTAACTTTTGCCTTACTGCTAAAGATATTAAAGCCTAAAAATAGATTTTCTTATGTCGCAGAGTTTATTCATGGGTAGAAGCGACATTTAGATCCAGTTCTCTTAATTCTTTGTCCAGAGTTCTCCAAGCTAAGCAGTCATATTTTCAGGTGATTTATGTTTATATTATAAAACTTCATCAGGAAATCTTTCATAGTCTCCTTTGGCTATATTAATATATTCTCCATGTGTATTTTTTTTATTTACAAAGCATAGAAGCTAAAAGAAACCTTGCTAGAATTTTTAGTATGAAAAGAAATGAAACTCCCCAAATTCAAAATTCTATGTGAACATCCGTGATATATGTATGTTTTATACACAAGCACACAAGGAGCTGCTCAGGTGGGAAAAGATCAAGTTCTACATAAACAAAGTGCATTAAAGTAACTGTTAAATTTGTCCAGATCTTCAATAAATGGAAACTCAGCCCCAACTAAGTTAATTAAGAACTTCCCAGAGAGGTGGAGCCGCGGAGTTTAACCTGAGCTCCTCCTCACTGATTTGTAGCTGCCTCTGTGAGTATTTATTCCTCTGTCGTCACAGTGAAACCATCAGTAGAACCTGGCACAGCATGTCCTGGTGCACAGTGGATTGGAGACCCAGTTTCCCCAGCATTGGTAAATGTTCCATTCTCACTAGAATAACTTCAAGTAGTCATTGAAGCTAAGAGAAATGCTGTGACCTTAGTGGCTTAATCTCTAGGGTAAAACAAGATTGGAATAATCCTACCCTAATTATAAGTAAATACCTAACTGAAGATAATTTGACCTATATGTATCTAAAATATGCACTTTCATTACTTTTAATGTTACCAAAAAAAAAAATAATAATAATCCTGAGAAGTTTACTCAATTAATTGCAGAAATTTCCCGGAGCAGTGGAAAGGGCAAATCTCACAAAAACTACACGGAAATGACATAATGCATGAGAGTGAAATTAAGGTACAAAACATAACCACAAAACTCTCTACAGCATCCACTTAGAGCTATAAAATTTATGTGCAAAAGGATGACAATGTACATCTAAATTAAAATTTTTCATTGAAGAGATGATTTTGCCACCACAGCCTTCTTACCCTATGAAGATCAGAAATAAAGCTCTTTACACTGACTTTGGAAAGAACCTTGAAGGGTTATTTGCTACATCCTTGTCCAGAGACATGCTAGCATCCTTTGAGCAACACAGTTAGCTTGAAATAAAATCTAGAAGACGGATTCCTGTCATTAAGTATTAGCTACCTTCTTAATAATCCCTAGAGCATCTTGAAAGCTTACAGATTACAAATCATGGATTTATTACATAGAAAAGCATCTTTCTTCAGGTGGGTCCCTAATATATATTACAAAAAAGAAAAACAGAGTGAATGGAATGTGAAGAAATAGAAGCAAATGTAATTGAAGGAGAATGACTGAGGTAGGATGGAATTTATGTCTCAGAGTAGGACAAAAGATGGCTGTACTCATTCAATTAAGGATGATGGCATGTACGACCTCGAGTTGTATAGCATTCCTGTTAAGTAATAAACTTCGTTATTGTGAAGCAATACCCCACCACCACTTTATATCATGCAATAACAGCCAAATTTTTCTATTGCTTATATTTTTCAGATACAAAGGTTTGTTTCAGAAAGGTTAACTTTGGACTTGACTGGCAGCCAAATCAAATTCATACGAAGATGAGAATCAGCAAAGGCACTTACAGTAAAAAGAAGATATTGTACAAGAAAAGTGAATCAAAAAGAACAATGAATGTATCCAAGTAAGAAAGGAATGTGCCAAGTTAAAAAGCAAAAGAGGAAAAATGAGAAAGGAGGAAAATAGGGAGGGAAGGAGGGAGGGAGGGAGGGATGGAGGGAGGGAGGGAGGAAAAAATGAAGGAAGAGGAAGGAAAAAGAGTCGAGGAGGAGATGGGAGGGGAGGGCAGAATTGCAGATAGAAGAGAGGAAAGTAGAAGACAGGAGAGGAGAGGAGAGGAGAGGAGAGGAATAGCATTGGGTTGGAGCCAATTTTCTAAAAGCAATGCTACATGCATTTGGTAAGATGATACAGACTTGCTTGGGGCAGGTGTCTACAGAAGAGTGCTATGTTCACCTGACACAATATGGTTATACTTGAAGCATGGAGAAGAAAGGTAAGATCCCACAGAGATAATACAGGATCCCACAGGATAATACAGATGATGAATACCAGAAGCCAGAATGATACATCAAAGTATATTAAATCAGGATCAGTGAAAATTCTCTGGAACTGTACATTATGTTTCTAAATAAATTTGAACACCCAGTTTCCTGCACTTGAACAGTTCTGCTCTCTAAATAGCTAAGAGCCTGATGTACTCTAGTTCTGTACAAAAATAAAAGAGAATGCAGCCTTAGAAAGTAAACAATTTTAATGCCACATTTATATTTTGAGCTTCCAAATGAAAGAAGAAAGCCCCCTTCTTCTGTTATGTTGAGCATGTGTCTTAGTTACTTTTCACTCGTTGCTGGGACAAATACCCAACACTCAGAACTCCCGCGTTCTGCATAGGCCTATGTGGATAATGCCAAGGGTTGCTGCCAGCCGGAGCAGTAGCCGGGCTTCCTTCTCTCTTGGCTGAAGGGTTCGAGGGCCTAGATCACTGAGCACTCTGACCCTGATTCCAAAATCATAGTCTCCATGTGGGCACCACCTTGGAACCTGGTTTCACCGCTGCCGCCATTCTGGTACTTGGGTCTCTGCAGCTTTCTTCTCAAGGCAAAACCTCTCTCCCTTGCAATTCTGAGGCTGCAAAGGGTGGAGAGCTGCCACCTCTTGTGATGCCCTCAGGCCATCCTTTTGATTCTTTGATTCCTTCCCAGCAATGCAGATCCCCTCAGCTCCATCTTTGCAGTCCAAAGCTTTCCTGGTGTTTTCTTCCTGGCTAAACTCACATTTTAAATCATCCTTCTTGGCTTTCTGCTCTTGATTTTCAACATAAATATGGCTAAAAGCTGCCAATAACAACCATGCCACCGCCCCAAAGGTTTGCTGCTTTGAAATATCTCTTGAAAGATTAATCAGTCCGCCATGCTTAATCTCAGTCTTAGACAAAGTCTCTGGGCACGAGCAAAATTCCGACTGACTTTCAGCCAATCCATAGCACAAATCACCTGGCGTCCACTGACCAATGCTGTCCATTTTTCCATCAGAAACCTCCTCAGCCTGGTCTTTACAGGCAGGCCTTCTGTCAGTCTTCTGGTCTAAACTCTGACCAGAATCGCCCAAGCTGAATAGCCGAAGCCATTCTAGTGCTTTGTTTTTAGCTGACATCTCTGAACCTGTCCTATCTCTTCCCATAAACCATTCCCAAAAGCTTGTAATTCACATTGTCAGGAATAGTCACAGCAACGACCCCACTTCTCTGGTACCAAATTCTGTCTTAGTTACTTCTCACTCATTACTGGGACAAATACCCGACACTCAAAATGAAGGAAGGAAAGGTTTATTTAGCTCACAGTTACTGGAGGTTTCAGTCCATATTCGGCTGGCCCAAGGCTGAGAGGAACAGAGCAGAGAGAGTCCAGTTCATGGCGGCAGAGCAGCAACAAAATGGTGGCAGAGGCAGCCAATCAATCAGGGCAGCAGAGCAGCAGCAACAGCTCTAGTCTGTCTCTCTGCCTCTCTTTATATTACGTTCAGGCTCTCCACCTTAGCCTCCCACTTAGGCTACACACATAATCCCAGAAGTACTTTGACCCATAATCCCATCAGTACTGAAGCACATAATCCCAGGGATCATGGATCAAGTCTCAATCTATAGAAGTCCCTGCCCAGTGACTACATGAGGCTTTGTGGGGACAACTAGACATAAACCATAACAGCGTGTAAGCAGAGACCTATCCCCACCCGACAGTTCACAGCATAAATGTCTTATCAGGGGTGATTATACAAAACCTCTTGGGCATAGAGAACAATTTCTCCAGCTTTGATGAGGCTATTGTTGTACCACTGGAAAAAAGTAGAAGACTGAATCAATTTTCTAAAATTAGATGAGGAAAAATCTCTCTAAGAACATGTCAAGGTGAATGAAAGTTTCATTCCTGCTATGGTTGGAACAGTTACAATAATTCCCTATTGGGCATTAATGACCAGAAAGTTACTATGACAAAACTTTCACATACCCTTACATAATCTAATGAGATTCCTATTATTATTCTCTTTCTGTAAAAAAACATTTAGTGTCTTACTCATAGCCAACAATCATCAAATCTAGCTCAGTTTCACTTCATAGCTAATATCCTTAGCATCTCTGATATATTTCACTTTATTCCCTACCAAATAAAACTTATACCTATGCCCATTCATAATGACATAGGCATAAATAAATAAATAAATAAATCCAGCCGGGCGTGGTGGCGCACGCCTGTAATCCCAGCACTCGGGAGGCTGAGGCAGGAGGATTGGTGCAAGTTCGAGACCAGCCTGGGCTACAAAAGTGAGCTCAAGGCCAGCCTGAACTGCATATCGAGACCCTGTCTCAAAAAGACATAAATAAATAAATAAATAAATAAATAAATGACATAGGTACATATTGTACTTTCCATTAAGGATGTTTCACTATTGTCCCATAACTATTACTGATAGGCTATGGCCCTAGTATGAATTGCTAAATTATTATAGTGGTCAACTAATAAGGCTGAAGCCCTTAAAAGAACTTCTTCTCCAACTCAGCCCTGAGTGCAATTTCCTTTTGCCTTTCCCACCATCGCAGCTAAGGTTCCAATCAGTTCCTTATATGTCACTAACCTGCCTGTCAAACTCCACCCCTAGCAATAGTCGAGAAAGTCTCAGGCCCCTGTCTCAGCACAGAGTTTCTGCCCACCTCCCTGCCCTTCAATCCTCACCATGTATTTAAAGTTAATAAAGACTTTCCTCTCCCCCTATTCCTGCTTCCCTACTGCACTGCGGCATTGCCATTGCTGCTGAGGTCCACAGAGCGGGACGTCCATGGGAGACTCTGCCGGTGCTCTCAAGGTCTCAATAGGAAAGGTCTCCAGTGGTGTATGTAGAACCCAACAATCACTTCTGCCTGAATTGCCTCTCTCCTCTTTCCTACATTCTTTAGCCTGTCCTGGGGTTCCATTGCCCCATAAGATGAGATTATTTTTCTCATACTTCACAAAAACTTCTCATTTGCCTTTCCTTACAACTAATATGACCTGAAAATGTAATGATAAAAATCACATTTTTTACTTATTATTGAAAGTAAATATTAACATTAAACTCTATCTTTCTCCACTTAAACACTCTGTGTTAACTGCAGCGCCTAAAAATGTAGTCATTTTTATGGGCAGAAGATCCTTTAAAGGAGCAGCTAAATTAAAACAAGGTGAATAAGTGCAAACTCAATATTACTGATGAGCATATAAGGGGAAGCTTGGACCCAAGCATGTACTGAAAGAAAACCAACGCAGTCGCAGGAGGAAGACACATGTGCACACCAAGGAGAAGAGTAAAAGTAGGGGTTAGGATGGCACCATCCCTGCTGACATGCAGCCCCTGAACTAGGAGAATGACTCTTACTTTTTTTTTTTCAAGCCAGGACCATTTAATTCAGATCACAAAACTTAAGATACACATTTAACATATAACCTTCTTATATTATTTAACTACAAATAAAGTTTTTCAGGGCATCAGTGTAACTAAGTTGGAATTATCGAAATAAACTTCCAATGCCATTCTTAAAGTATTACAAATAGACTGTATTGAGAATAAGCTTGAACTTAAACATTACTCCTTTTTTTTTTTTTTTTTTTTTTTTAGGACTAATGATAAATGTTGAGGTAGCATAGCGTCAGCAGAGTTCCTAGCCGTAGATCCCTAAGTTAAGTTTGCACTCACTTTAAATGCTGGTGACTTTTTAGGAATGAGAGTTCTGTGTTGCTGAGCACTCATTCTTTAATGCAAAGCTTATATTTACTTTTTAAGATAGTTCAAGCTCATTAGCATTAGCAGACTCCTAATAAAAGACCAACTTGTAAAACTGGACCATTTTAATGATTTTATAATTTTTTAAATAGTGTCTTTGTAGAATGTAGTCGTGAGAACATGAGAATTCTTCAGCAGCATTCAAGTTACGGTTTTTCTGCTGTGGCTCACGCCTGTAATCCCAGCACTTGGGAGGCTGAGGCAGGAGGATTGGTGCGAGTTCGAGACCAGCCTGGGCTACAAAAGTGAGCGCAGGACCAGCCTCAACTGCATAGCGAGACCCTGTCTCAAAAAGACAAAAAAAAAAAAAAAAAAAAAAAAAAAAAAAAAAAAAAAAAAAAAAAAAAAAAAAAAAAAAAAA
>PVJA010027560.1:0-28431 GCA_004027025.1 Myocastor coypus | reverse complement strand
GGGATGCTATTGATTTAGGCATGTCTTTGTCAACTTTAGATATTATTTCTGCTCTGATGTCCTCTATACATTTCTCCAGCCATTTTTCCACTTCATGTATTTCTTTTTTTACTTCAGATGTTATCTCTGATCTCAGTTGCTCTATAAGTTTCTGCACTTGTGTGTCTGCCTCAGATGCTACCAATTCAGAGGTTTCATCGGTATAATTCTCATTTTCTTCCATGATAGTGTCTTCTGTATTTGATTTGGGTGGGCACGGGTCCTGAGATTGCCTCCACTCCTTGTTGTTATCATTTTGTATGGAAGCGACCTCTGCACTTTGGTGGTGTTATGCTGTGTCTGTGGGCGTTTGGTCTGGAGACTCCAAGGTGGTTCTTCTACAGAGGTTCCTGACTCTTGTGTTGGGCTCTGGCTGCTAGCTTTTGTGAATCCTGGTGGATGTGGTCTGTAGGTGGAGGTGGAGGTTTGGGATTGTATCGTCCTGGTAGGCTCGTGGACCAGATCGGTTGCCAAACGGGCTATGTGATGGGTTCGGTGTTGCAGCTTGGGCTGGAGGGGTTCAAAAAAACACGGGGTGGTGGCGGGTAAAGGGAAGGCAGGCCAAGGATCCTGACCCAGCCGGCACGCAGGCTCAGCTCCCAGCGGTGCGGTTTGGGTCTGGCTGGAACAGGAAGTTAGTCGTGGGAACGCAGAGGCGGGGCAGAGTGGCGCAGGGAGCTGACCCGCACCGGGTGCGCAGGCTCAGCTCCCAGTGGTTCGGTTTTCCCTACTTGTTTTTAAGAGATCTTTTCTTAACTTTTCACTAGCTGCAATACTGTCTTTAAGGTCTGAACGTCTATTTTCATTTTCATTGAAACCATTTTGCCAGCTTGTAATTGAAGTTATAATTTCCTGTATATATCATTTTGAATCTGCTTCATGTATTGTATTACTTTCCTATGTTGCTCATTCAAGGATTTCATCATTTTTCTATCCTACTCTATTACTTTACCAGTGTCTTCTTCAGAAGCAGTTGGTACTTCTTTGATTATAGTTATCGTTTCTTTTTTTATTTCAGAAATTATTTCTGATCTGATTTACTCTATACCTTTCTGCAGTTGTTTCTTTACTTCAGATGATATTATCTCAGAGATTTCAGGTGTGTCCTTTCCAACTTCTGCTATTCTATTGTCTTCTGTATTTGTTCTGGGTGGGCTTGGGGCCTGAGAGTGTATTTTCCTCCTTCTCTCTGACATTTTTATATAGGTCTGTCTTCTGATCTTAGGTGTAGAGCTTTGGTAGAATTCTTACCTTAGCACCAGGTCCAGGTCTATCAAGTTCAAACTTGTCCTAGTGGGTGTGGCTTGGGTTTGGCTCCTGAGCTCCACTTCTTTCTGTTGCAGCCCTTGAAGTTAAACCTGCTATGAGTCTGGCAAGATGTTGTGCTCCTGGATCAGTTGGGTGGATATTGCCTCCGTATAGCACTTTGCAAAACTTCTGTAGGGTCTTCTGTCTCAGGCTTCTTCACTGAATTTGTCAGGCCTGGGCTCTGGGTTGAATGAGGGTCAGGTGGGAACCAAGTCCTCTCATTCACACAGATGGCCTAGGTTCTCAGTCCAATGAAGATCCAGTGAGCCCCAGGTCATGTGTCTGGGCTCTGGGTTAAATGAGGATCCGTGGATCCCGGGTCATTTCACTCATGTCTGGCTTCTAGATAAGTCGTAATTTCATGATTAAGTTTTCAACAGAGCTGCACGTGGTGGTGCATGCCTGTAATCCCAGCACTTGGGAGACTAAGACAAGAGGATCAGTGTGAGTTTGAGACCAGCCTGGGTTGCAAAAGTAAGCTCAATGCCAGCCTGAACTGCATAGGGAGACCCTGTATCAAAAGGACAAAAGAAAAAAAAAATTTTCATTTTATATTGATATATATAAAGATTCACATTGGTAATGCAATAATCAGAATACAGTAAGTTAAGGTTGTAATTTTATGCAGTAAAAATTATCTGTCATATCAAATTTCATAGTCCGAGTGATTTTGATGAAGCTGGATTTCAATTATGTGGCTATATATGCTTTTTTTCTGATAACACAGGTTAACCATGTTCATGTAAATTTCCAAGTAATCTCTCGGGTAAACTACTACCCTTTTAATAAATTTATTTTGTTTGGATACTATTAAAAATTCATTGACATTGCAAATATTTTGAGAAAAATTTGTACTACTTTAGAAGATGATGTATTGTTTTGGTCCTGTTAAGGATATGTAGTTTATCATAATTTATACCAAATAAATTCATTATCTTTTTATTTTCCCTTTCCTTTATTTAATTAATAGACAGAGAGGTCTATTAACTTTCAAAATCTGAAGAAAAATAAAAATGACAAGAACACTTTTTTAACTGACTAGTTTTTGATGTTTTTTTAATCCTTAGAGAGAAATTGTTAACAGGTTCATTAAGCCCTGTGACCCCTGAAAGGAAACACCCTGCCTGTAATGATCTATGTGTCCTGACATGGCATGTTCTCCATGATAGATGACCAAAACTTCCTTGACAAAAGTCTCAATTATATTTATATATTTCCAAAAATATTATTCTCGGTGTTTTTCTCATGTTATGGGATTTGTGCATGTACAGTCACAATTTCTCAGAACTTATTTTAATGTGTGTATCACATATGAGATGAACAAAAGTGGACTGAAAGGAAGAATAAACTTACTAAAAAAGGAAATGCATTTTCAAGTAAGGCCAGCTTACTTACTAGCAGCCAGCTCATAAAATTTACATCTAAAGAGCAATTATTTATAAATACGAAGTTGGTTCTAAAAAATGGGAACTCCTACAATTACCACATAAATTAGAAAATGAAAAAAAAATACTAACTTAGAACAATAAAATGCTAACCAATTTTCTGTAGATTTTGGCAAATCCTTCAGAACTTTTGGACAATGTCTGATACTTGACATCTCCACTGTCTGAAGTGTGAATTTATGTAACATCATATATGCATCTTATTATGAGCCAAGCCTAAAAACATTTAATGTTATTGAAGAGCTTATGTAACATACTTTATTAAATTAGATTTTAGTTATTGATGTGAATCTTGTTAGTGGTGCATATATTATTTGTGATAATATATTCATGTCTATAGGCACTAAAAGAATCCTTATTTTTACATACTATCAGATATTTTATTATAATACTAGTATATTTTAAAAATAATAGTATTATTTAATATATGATGACATGGCCAGTAATACCTCTCTGGGGGTAGGATGGATCAAGTATTCTTGAGGGTATATAATAATCATGTAGAGGAGGAAATATAATTAGAAATTTTAATTATATTTAACTTAAATTTCTCAAGGAAATGACCAAAATGTAATTGCATTTTAAGTATATGCTTGTAGTTAATGAAAGCTTTTCATGAGTAGAAATAATATGAAGGAATATTTTACAATAAGTACCAAATTCAGAAACTGTGAATTATAATAAGGAAAAGGATTTTGGAACAAGTAAAATTTTGGATTAAAATTATTCCTAGAAATGCCTTCTTTGACTATAAAAAAGAGTCAGGAGACTTATATCACTTCTTTCAAAATTATATAAAATGAAGAAAGTGGTTGGATTTGCTGCTAAGGAGTAGATGAATTTTACAAATATTTAGGATTATCTCTTATATAAATGATTCATAGTTTCACATACTCCTAATTTTTCCATATGCAAAGTGAAATATCTATAAGATGTGACATAATCTTCAAATCATGAAGCTTATGTGCATTTTGATTTCTCTCATAACAAAAATACAAACATTTTTATATAAACTAAAATTATAATATAAATAATCTGTTAAAATATTGTGGTTAGGGAGAATATTGAGTTTTTCTCCTGCTAGTGACTTAGATAAAGAGTGGTAGCTGTTTGATCTCTTTAATTTCTACTATTGACAAAAATAGCTATAATATTCAGGGGAAAGGTGAGAAAATGCATGCCTTTATGTCATTAACTAAAATTAACTGCAGCTGAGGAAAGACAAAATATACAAAAAAAAAACACTCAACTAAATGAATTCCACACACATAACTCCATCCATACACGCCTTCTCCAGTTAAGGGGAAAAGAAGAGTCAGACAGCTGAGGAGGCCTCAAATCCAAGCTGGTCCAGATATCAGGTAACACTAAGCTTACAGACGGCAAAGAGACACTGGGCTAAATGAGCATCAAATACTGCTAAGGAAGATGTGAGAAACAAATATTCAACCTCAAGTCCATAGCAAAATGACTAAATGTGAAGAATAGCAAAAACAGAGGGTTAACAATGGAACTTAAATTCCCTTGTAAGTACGGTATGACACTGCAGCAATTGAGGGTTACGTAGCATTGAGAGTGACCACAGTTACAGTAAGTTTCAATCCAGTAGAGTGCCTTACTAAATTAATAAACCTTATGTAAAGTTCACAATTATTTGTGAAATTTTATATTATACTTTAACACATCTAGCAGTATAAAAGACAAAAACAAGTAATTTTTGCAGCAACATAAAGGTTAAAGTCAGCTAAAAATATATAAATATAGAGAAACAAAGATGAGAATCATAGTATACTTCTCTTCAGATACTGAATAAAGTTTAAAAAGTCTTCAAAGTACTAAGATAAAACAAAACTGAGGCTGGGCATGGGGGCACACACCTATAATCCCAGCATTTGGGAGGCTTAGGTGGGAGGATTATCATGAGTTATAAACCAGCCTGAGCTTGACCATGAATTCAGCCTGGACTACACAATGAGACCCTGTATCAAAATAACAACAGCAAAACTATGGCTCTCACTAACTTACAAAAACATATTTCTATAGACATTACCTTAGAAAATTGCTCAACCATCATCACACTCTGATTGCTAGAGTAATACCAATGCAGATGACACTAACGACATAACCACAACAGGTTGTTGTTACTAACATCATGAGTGTAATGGGGAAATAATGTGCTATGAGATGAAAATCCACAATAGTTTGGGGAGAAATTCCAAGAACCTCTATCTATCACATTTTCTTTTATCTTGTAGTATAGTGAAGATAATTACCTTTTGACCTTACCTCTATTTTCAAAATGACCATAAAATGACATGTCTTGAAGATTCTATTTTTCTTGCTGGCTTACTTTCATCATATTGTCTTTATAAACTTTGAATCTTTTTCTTAAGAAAACCAGAGGAGAAATACTGTGTCTCACCTCAAAGAAACTACCTATCCACCTCATCAACTATGAGCTAGCAGGCTTAGTTTATATGCATCAGCAATACTCAGTGTAAGACCTGTGGGTTAGAATAGAAGGGAAATTTGTATTGATGAACTGAAACTTAATATACCAGCATTATTTCTAAGAATCAAACTTAGGTATATTTTGCACTGATTTTTTGAACTCTGGACATAGGGAATGGTTATAATAAATAAGGTAGGCTTTGTGGAAATTCTTTGGTATAGTATTAAGAAAGAGGCCAGAAAACTTATCAACAGTTATTCTCTAATATGAAAGAACTCACGACTGAAACTGCTTTTATGCCTTGCAGAGGACCAGAGATTTGTTAAGGAAACAGGAAATTCACTGGAGAGAGAAAACTAACATAGTTTAGAATCTCTGTAAAACTACCCCCTATAGAATATGGTTTGAAGTGAAATGTGTTGGTTTGTAGCTTGGAATTTCAGTACCTAGATGAGTGACTGGCTTCAGAAAGTGTGAAAGTTAAGTAGCAGCAGATACTCATGAAAACAAGATGCATAGAGCAATGTTTTGGTGTAAGGTGGCCATCGACATGCATAACCAGCAAATGGCTAAGAAGTCACTCTGTTCTTATAGGCTGACTACAGTTTGATTTCACTGAAAATGTTTTTCAAAAATCTCTAGCATTATTTTCATCATAGATAACTTGGGTGTTTTCATCCAATTTTCAGATTTAATCAAATATATAAAACTATTGAACACAAATTTTTCCTATGAGGAAAGATGCTGTGACAATGATATATAATAATGTCCCTTCAAAAATCATGTAATTATTCTCTAAGGTATTTATGTACTCATTAAAGAAAAATACCCCAATGTCTGAGAACACTCATCTAAAGTAACACTCATCTAAAAAACACATACTATACCACAGTGATAGTGAAGCTTGTAGAACTTGGGAAGCATCTGCTAGAAATTTAGTCCAGCACTATTTCACAAGAGGTAGGCATTTCCCATGTGGTGAATAAGTAATTGGGACAGATTCCTTGTGTAGCTGCAAGACCCTTACCTCAACAAAGATACCTGCCACATGCTTTGCATTATCAACTGACAAGGTCACTCAGACAAAAAGATTTTACTGGAAGAAAGAAAATGTCACTAACAATAGGTCTTCCTCCTAAGGTGGTCGTAGTTTTTATCTTTCATTTGGAATGGATATAACACAATCTAATCTTATTGGCAAATGACAGTTATTAATTTATAAATTACTGTATTATTTAGGCCATTAGTTCAAATAGTAAGAAAATGAAGCACTGATATTTATGAATTGAATATAAATTCAAGCAAAAACTGGGAAGTGTTTGGATTAGAGACAAAGCTGAGAAAAACAAGATGAAATGTGAGAATTCATGTCACTTCCCTTTTAGAGTCCTCCTCCTCTCTTTTCTGTTTTGCCTAATTCATTGCCCTTGTACTTCATTTTTTATTTTGTTTTATTTTATTATTATTATTTTTTTGCCCTTTTGAGACAGGGTCTC
Organism: Myocastor coypus; assembly: GCA_004027025.1. Classification (NCBI taxonomy): domain Eukaryota; kingdom Metazoa; phylum Chordata; class Mammalia; order Rodentia; family Myocastoridae; genus Myocastor; species Myocastor coypus. The sequence goes on along the minus strand of PVJA010027560.1, from coordinate 21,691 downwards.
ACTATGCAGTTCAGGCTGGCCTTGAGCTAACTTTTGTAGCCCAGGCTGGTCTCGAACTCGCACTGATCCTCCTGCCTCAGCCTCCCAAGTGCTGAGATTCCAGGCGTGCTCCACCATGCCCAGCTCAGCCCTTGTACTTTAAAATGACTGTTTTCTTTTCTTTTTCGTAGTGGAATTTGAACTCCGGGCCTTATGCTGGCCAGACAGACACTGTACCACTGAGCTACATCTCCAGTGCTATAATGACTCTGGAAAAGTAGAAATGCCAATGTTTTCAGCAAGACTCCTGCTAGTTTACTCTTCCTACAACTCAAGACTAAAGTGGAACTTCGTTAGCTCTTGATGAATTTGAGGATGTGGGTTATGTACCTGGTGATCCAATCTTTATTTCTTAGGCCAGATCCCACCAATGGTCCCTGTTAGTTATGTGACAGGGAGTTGAGAAGCAGACACAATGAAAAAGGACAATGGAGAACTTGGCTATAAGACTGTGCCTTGGATGAAGGCTAAAGCATGATGCAAGAGAGGTACTCTAGTCACGTGGGTAAAGATTTACGAGTGAAGTGCAAAACTACTGAGTCTCGATGGGGGACAATAACTAAAGCACCATATAATTAATTTTAATGTCCATTGCACAGAGAACCATCCTTTATGATTTAAACTGTCAGCAAAGATCACAGCTTTGAGAAGCAATTTAGGACCAAGCGTCCATATCACCTCCTCATAGCTGATATCACTCATTTAAAAGTCTTGTGGCCCAGAAGTTTACAGAGATGTTCCAAAATATACCTTCATTTTAGACTTTCAAGCATGGAAATGTGCATTGGCTTCTGAAGGACTCTGTGAAGCTTTGAGCCTTCAGTCGTTTGCTTACATTAGATCCTAGAGGCAAGAAAGTGCTCACACTAGAGCTCTGGGACCAAAGAAAACTGATACCTCAGCTCCTCTCCCAACTCCGGAAGAGTTGGCCATGTGCAAAGTCAAACAAAGGCGATTTCTAATGTTAGGAGCTGACACTTTTCTGTTTCAAATGAGCAACATGAAGTAACAGCATTGTAGATTAGTGAGTCTGGTTTCCATGTGTGATTTGCTGAGTTTTTTTTTTTTTTTTTTTTAATGTTGAGAGATCAAAATTGTGCTTGGATTTTAGCAAAGATTTTATCAATTCAGTTCAGCCTATGTTTAATAATCACTCCATAGTACACACATACTTAAAGTAAAGAAAGATGATGAGTTTGATAGATATATATGCATATATACATACAGAGAGAATATATATATATATATATATATATATATATATATATATAATAACAATAATCCTAAAACTTCTAACATCCTAACATTGAAACTGTATTGAACTGTATTCAGCTGTTCTGACTACAGATTTGGTAATATTCTCTTTCCTCTCTGTTTCTGTCTGTCTGTGTATCTGTCTGTGTGTCTGTCTGTCTCTCTCTGTGTATCTTTCCCTCTCACTGTCTCTCTGCTTTCCTGGATGCTCACCTTTGTCTCTTGTTTCTTCTACTGGATTATTCAAACACTTTCTTGTTTATGCATCTATGCAATATTATATCAAGGGAAACCTTAAAGTTTTCAGGACACTCATACTATTTTTTTTTAGATAATACCTATTTGATAACATGCCCTGATGAGTCTTGTACTTAGGATAATAGTGTTTCAATTAAGTTTGCCTGTGTCTTGTTGACTTTATGAAATCTTGATGGTTCATCTTTCATATGGAATTAAATCTGTGCATACAGATAAATTAATAGTCACTACAGCTGAAGTATTGGACTCAAGATTTAGTGAATACAGACTACTAAGAAATGTCTTTGATGTGTGTCCGAAATATAATTTATTATTAATAATAATAATTTTGTAATAGAGTTTTCTACTTAAAATGAGAGTTGCTGTATCTCATAAAAGAAAGAAGCTGTTTTTTCAGAGGCATCTCAGCAAAGCTCATATATCAGGAATTCACTGTAGAGCTCATGTGTTGGGCAAGGAAAGATTATTTGCTAAAGATAACAATTTTGATCAAGAGCTGCAAAAATTGTCATTAAAATACAACTGACATGGAACATGGTGACTCCATGCTTGACAAGAGAAACTATTGTTCATTTGCAAATTTAGACTTCACAAAACAAAATGGACAAATGATTTTTACAAGAAATTTACAGGATAATGTAAATGCTAAAAAAATATCTTATGCCATAGTTCTTTTTACTCTGGTTACTTATAAATAATCTTATAAATAAAAGAAGAATTTTATAAGACCCTTACTATGCCTGTATAAAAGAAGAAATTCAAAAATTAGGAGGATTTCTGCCAGCTGGCAATTACTGGCCATGATGAGGACAAGCATGGCAGGTTCTTTCTGATTTTAAAGGAAGCTGTTGCACTTGGATTTCCTAAGAAGAACTTTTTCAATGTAGAAAAATGTTCTTTAGCCATGACTTATAGATCTCTATTATATCTCAAAGACTTTCCATCTTTAAAAACTGCTACTTAGAACAAAATCTCTTTTAACTTGCATGATTTCCACTCTGGGACAGCATAGCATTTAAGTCAAATAAACACAAGTGCTTTTGTTTCTTTTACCATCCAGGAATCACACAACAGTTTACATATTCCCAAGTTTTGCACTAGGAAATATCAACCTGCAATTCCAGATTTCTATACAAATGTCATGAACATTTTATATTTTAAGACAATATTTCTTTAAACTTTATTTCAATATATAGATAAAACATAGAAGATTATATATATATGAATGGGCTATCATAACATTGTGAATATAGAAGAAAAGATATATTTTATTTATCCCTTTCATTTCAATTATCACAGGTGTGTTGTATGCATATGTATGTGTTAAAATTTATGTGTATTTATGTATATATGATATATAATCAAAATATAAAATACAATTAAAGCATGTAACTATTTTCAAAAAATGTTTAATGACTACTCAATGAGTGAAAGGGCTTGTAAACAATTTTAAAATGCAGTACCTCTTTTTTAACCCTTAAACTTGTTTATTTAACAGAAATATCACTACAGACAAATCTCAAGTTTCAGAATCAGCAATGACATCGCTATAATCCCAGCACTCGGGAGGCTGAAGCAGTAAAATGGCCCAGACTTAGAGGCCAGTCTGAAACACATAGTGAGACTCTGTCCCAGACAAACTGCAAAATCAGAATTAGCAATGCGTGTCTACAGGGAGAACTTTGTGGCAAAACTGCACTGAATTATCAATTCAAAACTGAGTGCAAGCTATACCTGCTCAAGTTGTAACACTGAGAGTAGGCGTTGATTTTATTGATGGTTTTTTAAAACGAGCACTACAGTAAGGTGTATATCATGTGCTTTGTGGTTACACTGAACAGAATCATTGAAATAATCAAATGGGCAGAACACTTTCAACTCAAGAAATATTTTTGAACATTTTGGAAGGCTGATGGTAAAGTTTGTGGCTATATTGTCATAGATTATTTCACAATTGTTTATTTTCTTTCTGTTTAAGTACTAAGCATGTTAGTTTCTTTCTTTTTTTTTTTTTTTAAGCATGTTAGTTTCTTATTATCTTTCTGTGTTCTATTTTGTTATGTCTTTATACTAGGTGTCCTGCTTCACAGTTTTATCCATCAAGTATATTTAGTCTTGTTCAGTCAAATGAATATTTAAAATAGAAAAAAGCAGTAAGTCCCAGAAATGCTGCCTGACTTAATTCCTCAAATTTAAGTACACAGAAACTGACTTTTTAAATTCACAGTAAAGAGTGACAACATAGTGTCTCAGCCAGTTTAGAGACTGGAGAGACTAGTGAAGCTTTAAACCTTGTAAATTGTAGGTAGGTCTTTTATTTTTTTCTGATGAGAAATCAACTTCTATTGTGAGAAAAAGCACACAATGTGAAGTTTTTGCAATCTTGGACATAGAAGAAGAAGTACTTTTAAAAAAAAGGACAGAAAAAGAAAGCCAGGTGATGGTGGTTCACATAACACCCAGGATCAGAAGTCATCCTGGGATAAGTCAGCACTGGCTGAGTGGCTGACTTCTGAGTCTGCAGAGGATGAGCAGGACCACTCTTAGCCGGAGGACAGGGGCCAGGGTTACTGGTGGCCATTGCCCAATGATACCCATCTGACTTCTGAGTGCATCACGTTTGGATACTTGATGGTAAATATTTCACCCTGAATTTGTCTTGACAATTTATAAAATATTTTTGAGGAATTTATTCTAAAATCTATATCTTGCAGATTGTATGCACCATTCTGACGACAGGAGTAAGAGGAGTTAATGGGTATATTTTTAAGCAACAAACACTTTTAAAAATAAAACTATTACATCTAATAGACCAATATCAATGTTTTAAGCACCTAGCTATTTCTTAGCCTTTAAAAAATTAAGATGGAAAGAAGATAATAAGATAAGGCGCACAATCAAAAAATATCCAAATACTTGGAACTAAGAAAATATTCTAAACTCATAAATATACACTAACAGGCAAAATGAACAAAAATAATTAGATCCTGTCAAGGGAATTCCCAAAAGCATCTTCAGGTGGAGATTAGAGACTTAATGGAGTAATGCCTACAATGTTTAAAGAGAAATACTTTTCAAGCCAGTGTCCTGTGCTAAAGTAACATCTTAAAGTAAGAAAAGCATTCATGTATTTTCAGCTATATAAAAAACAGATACATTTGTATCATAGAGACACCTTCATGATCATGATATCTCCCCTGCCAGGTAAGTATATATCATAGAGACTCTTTAGGAAAATTACTAGCGGCTTTAAAATATTATTATTATTATTGTTATTATTATTAAATACTTAGCAAAGCACTTCAAATTACATTTCAATGAAATAACTTATAATGGAATTATTTACTGTCTACTGTTAGTAAATCACTTGACCCTTTGGTTTATCTTACTTAGATACTAACATGATCTCTAATTGAAGATGCTTGTAACTTTGGGAGAAAGGCACCTACTGTTCAAACCAGTTATATAATATGAATAACTCTTTTCTTATTGTGAAAATAGACTGTGTTTAATGTAAAGTGGCATTGTGGAATGGCTCTAATTCCTTTTGCCTCTTTTTTAAAAAAGTCAATTAACTAATTTTTGATTATTAAAAATAATACATGATATAATTTTATATTTATAATTTTTACGTGAAAGAATATGCTACAATTTATAAATTATGAAATGCAGTTGATTTTCTGATATATTCCTTGATTTTTTTTTACAACTTTTTCCTACTGAAATACATTATACTAAAAATATCACCTTACTCTTATGTTTGTGTTGTTGTTCTAAACTTGTTAATTTTGACCTGCATTGTTTATTTAGTTATTTACTTTTTTGTTCTTTTCTTTTTATTAGGGCTGGCCCAGCCTGTGCTGGGGGGTGGGTCTGGAGCAGCATGTAGTGCCAGGCATCTAACCTCTAACCTTGGTCCCTGCGGTTGCCTAAGCTTACCTAAGCAGGCGTTGTAGACCACCGAGCCATCTCACCAGCCCTGCACTGTTTACTTTTAGGGTACTTACAAATCTGTAGCTTTAACTACTAAATTCTTATTATTGAAAACATTATTATTGTGGTAAACTTTCTGTTGGTAAGACTCTGCTATTACAAGCAACATTGGAATGAAAATCTTATGATTAAAAACTATGTTGATCCATATGACAGTTTTTAAAAGTAGCAATCTTCAGATTATATTTTATATTTTAATAATTTTGTTAATTTGCTCCAATTAATAATTGTTACAGTCACAGCAAATTTTATAAGTAGCCATATTTTCTGGAAATATATGTTTTTATCCAATTGCTATAATCAACACCATTACTTTTACTTAATGTCCACAAGTGGATCTGCCCTTTTGAAATATATTTTAATTATTTTCAATTCGTGAGTGCACTTATTTGTTTATACATTGCCTAGAGTTTTGGTCATAAAAAGTTATTTTTCATTTTGTCAATTTTTCTTAATTTGTGAAAAAGTCAAGCGTTTAGTGAAACTAGAATTTTAAAAATATTATTCTTATTATATTAACTACCATATACATTATATCTTTGGAAATATAAGAAACTTAAAATATATTATTTTCCTTTACCTTTTTTGCCAGTTTATAGTCAAGCAAAGAAAGTCTTTCAATATTCTTATTATAGTAATATTTTTTCATGTTTTTAATGGAAATCTACTTTGCTGTAAAATTTTGTTTATTAGTTCTTCTGTGTATGACTGGATTTCTTTACTTAAATCATCAATATGTAATATGCAAATAAAATACACAGAAATAATGATACAGTGACAGAAGGAATGTATTCGATTTTACTTTTCACACAAAAACAACTATTCATTTGTATTGTTTATAAAGCTACAGTGATTGATCTGACGTCAATCTAATTGTCACTCTGGTTTAAATGAACTTTATCTCTGAGTTCAACCCATTCCACAGAACCTCTGTTTTGTGTGTATTTCCTTATCTCTTAGCTTGGCCTTGGATTCATTTTCACACTTGTGCAAAAATGGAGAGAGAAGTGTAAGTCTGTGCCTCGCAGGCTGAAGCCCATAGAAAACTGGAGATTATTTCATTGATTAAATGTTCCGTTATTAATTCTTATTCCTTGTAATGGGTTAGGGCATGAACCCTAACTGGACGTGATTTGAATCACGTGAGGAAGGTGTTACAATACAAGTAATACTTTAAGTGTTATTCTAGGGATAAAAGCGAAACACCCACTTGAAACACTTAACTGAACTGAATTCCAAAATTCTATAGGCCAGACTACATTTCTAAACGTTGATACATTATTTATTAGAGGTGTAAATGGTAGGGGAAAGTGGAAGAATGGTGAATTTTAGACATACGAACAATTTCATCACTAATACATGACAGAGATTGCTACAAATCAGTAAAGAATGTCCTCAAAAGGTTCCATGACTACATAAGCACTGAAGTCTTGGAAGTGGTTGAGCCATGAGGCACACGGACGCCATGCAGTGCGGAGCTAGGATCTGGCAGAAGAACTTTTTCTCTGTCATGCTATTTTCTGCCTTAAAGGCAGTCAACTTAAAGTAAAATTGAGACCAAAAAAATCCTCTAATCCTTCAATAATTTGTGATTACTGGATATTATAACAGCAGTGAAAAAAATACTGAATACCAAGATGAAAAATATGAGCCCAGGGTTCTTAGGGACCCTTCTACAAACCTTGAAAATGTTTGCAGTAATGAATTATGAATGACTTATGAAAGAAACAAAATTCAACATTTTTTTACTTTAATTAAAATAAAAAGAAATTCAAAACAAGGTAGTAGGAAAATGATAATATTTAATACATTACATATTATTCTCTTTGAAGTGGTTACTCAGAGTACAAGATATAGCTATGAGATATTGTCCAGAAAATATTAGCACAAAACTTTATTTTCAATGAACTAAAATGAAACTACCTTAACTATCTTGTGTGTATATATGTATATATAATCAACAATATTGATCATTTGAGATACAAATTAAAATAACTTGTATTTAATTTTTATAAATTAAATACATACCAGCTCACTCCAGAAATGATGGCTTTTATGAAGAAATCAGCCAATGACAAAATAACAAATGCTGGAGGTGCTGTGGAGAAAAAGGAATTCTCCACCTTCAGTGGGAGTATAGACTGGTACAAATATTATGCAAATCATTGTGCAGATTCCTCAATAAAGTAGGATTAGAGGTCTCATTTGACCCAGACATTCCATCTTTGGGTATCTTTCAAAAATAATAAAAAACATCATACACAATGATATATGTGTACCTATATTTATAGTATAATTTATAATAGCTAATTGTTGGAAAATTCACCATTTTAAGTATTTCTCTTGAAACACTTTTTTTTTCTTTTTTTTTTTGGTGGGACCGGGGTTCAAACTCACGACCTTGCACTTGCCAGGCAGGTACTTGTGCCACGGAGCTATCTCCCCAGCCTTGAAACACTTTTTAAAATACATTTCTATGAGTAAAGTGGTTTTCTGAAACAATCTCATCTACCACTCCTGGCACCACTTGCTTTTCCTTTTCAACCATCATGTTATTAAATTACGATGTGAAGAAAGACAGGCTGAAATTACTTTTGCATATATATATATATATATATATATATATATATATATATATATATATGCACAATGGTGGAAAATTCTTATGTTTCAAGGTACACATGGCCCTTGTTTTGGTTCATTCATTCCAGTTAAGAATATTTTTTTTTTTTTTTTTTTTTTTTGTCTTTTTTGAGACAGGGTCTCGCTATGCAGTTGAGGCTGGTCCTGAGCTCACTTTTTGTAGCCCAGGCTGGTCTCGAACTCGCACCAATCCTCCTGCCTCAGCCTCCCGAGTGCTGGGATTACAAGCGTGCGCCACTATGCCCGGCAAGAATATTTTCTTAAAAATGTTGTAGAAGCAAGTATGTAGAATAAATAAGGATGCTCTCCACAATATCCTTATTGGCAAGTCAGCCTAAGAAAGAAACACGGGGAATACTTGTGGAACATCTGGAGTTTGGGTTTTATCATAAGCTGGATTCTCCCTGTAGAAGAACAGATGGTAGCTCTTGAAATGTCAGAATGTTTTGATTTTATAATAACCAACAACAGAAGGCCATGATTAAAACAGTCAGTGACCAAAAGTTTAACAAGATGAAAGCAGCCCACCTCGTTGAAATGCTACACTCTTTTTTAATTGTTGTGAGAGGTTTGCTGATACTGATGGTGGTTTCTAGATACAAATATGTGATGACTATAGTTCAGAGAACTTCCTTGATTTGAGAATTTTTTATAACAGCCTTTTTTTGTTAATGGTCGGAATATGTGTCTAAATATCCTCTAATGAGCCAGAGGTGTAGTAATTAAGCAAAAACAGCATGAATTCAGTGAAGCAAATGTGGCTGCTTTAAGGATTGTTCAGGGTATGTGTTACAGTAATATTCTACCTTCTTTAAAAATTTTATGAATTCCTTTTCCAATGAATATAACTATTGTTGAATTTACAGCATGCAAATTTTTAGAAGGTAGTTTAACACAAGAACATATGCATGTGTAAGGGCCGGCGGTATAGCTCAGCGGATTTAGCGCTTGCTTAGAGGAAGCGTAGGAGCCAGGGTTCGGTTCCTGGCCCCTCCTGCCGCGCCGGCCCTGCTCTAGAGCGTGCTGAGCCGGCGATACTGGGCGTGGTGGTGCGCGTCTGTAATCCCAGCCCTTGGGAGGTACAAACAGAAGGATCACTATGACTCAGTAGTGAGACCCTAAATAAAAAAGAAAACATGCATGTGTAAAGAAGTGAAAATCTCCTAGCATTTTGTGGGTGGGTTAAAGGTCAAAACCCGTAGTTTTAAGAACTTCTTTCCTTTCTCTTAATACATTGAGCCTTGTGCTCAGTGGACACAGCAGTGTACACACCTAAATTATTGCAGAAGCAACTTTTGGGCGGGTTTTGACTGTGTTCAAGTGGCTGCTGCAAGAAAGGAGTGAAATTCAACTGTGGATCTTGTGCCTCTTTGTCTCCCCAAAAAAGTAATTTATAGCCTTTCTAATCATTACCTTTAGATTTTTGATTGAATGTATTCTTTTAACATCCATAGCTTTTTTAGACCCAGTAGATTTTTTATGTACAGTTTTAGAATTAACACATTTTCCTCAAAGAAATACAGCACCTAAGCCTGAAATCATGACTAGCTCTAGTCATATGAAGATTCTTAACGCAGACCATTTAGCAGTCAGAAAAAACAGTTACTATATTGGCAGACTATATAATAGTTGGTTCTTTTTTTTCTATTAATAACTAAGATTGCTCACAAACAATAGGACCATGTCCAGAGGCAAAAGATATAGTGGTAAATTCATAAATGAAACACTCACAGCTTGATGAGATTAAAACACATAAGCATCTTGTGGTCAGTTCTTTACAAAGCAGTGAGATGGAAGTGAGTTGGAATGTTGGCTGAGGGTGCAGGGGAATGATAGTGGGAGATGGAAAAGACATGAATATCCTCCCAAACAAATGCAGCGGTAGACCCTGATTTCAACCAATCTTTCATCTTTAAATCTTGCCCAAAACAAGCTGGACCATTGTGTTTCCCTTTATGGGAATTCTATAATGAAGTCACTTTAGTAAGAGTATGTATATATCTTCGTTCTAAGAGAAAAATTTCAATGGGAGCCCTTTGGGGCCTTAAAGATAATGTTTGCAAGGTCCCGAGTTCATTCCCCAGCGCTTAAGAAAAAGATAGTATGGCCCTCAGTTTTGTTTCAGTGGTTGCGTCTATAATCCCTTAGTCCATGTTGAAGGATCCTCTTGCTTCTTCTTCTTCTTCTTCTTCTTTTTTTTTTTTTTTTTTGGTGGTACTAGGGATCAAACTCAGGACCTTGCTCTGACCAGGCTAGCACTTACTCCACTGAGCTATCTCCCCAGCCACTCCTCTTGCTCCTTACCCTGAGGCTTTTCTGAGAAGATCACAATAGATACACTGAGAATAGATATTGCATGTCCTAAGTTGGTTAGGTTTAAGACCACCATCAGGAGAGCCTTTAACCAGTACTGTGTAATTCTGTTTTTCCCCCCTGAAGGTCACTCTTGAGATGCATTTACTATACCTCCTCGGGAGTTCCTCCTAGAATGAGCAAACCTCTTCTATGCCAACTGCATTATGCTGCTTTGCACTACCTTCCTCCTCAATCTCAATGTTGGCCTCTTTTTCTTTTTTTAGGAAACATATTCCTCGCTCCTATTCCTGGCATAACATTATGAAATGAAATATTTTAAACTCAGTCTTTTTCTGATTCTGCTTTTTAGGAATTTTGGCTACCCCAAATAGTCAGCACGACTATTTTGGAATAAGTGAATCATTTATTATTCCATGAAAAACAAACAAACAAACCATGGCCAAACAGCCTAAGGCACAGGTCTGTTTGGCCTATTGACAATCAAGGGATTCTACTGCTAAAGAGTATCCAGCACCTCTTACACAGCAATCTTGGAACCAGAATCTTCCACAATTTTAAGGCACTGATCAGCCTCCAATAACTGCAGACTCTGTCTCAGCTTTCTGGCCAGCTTCCTTTGTGGTAGTAAAGTAGCAACTCATTGTTGCTGCATTCTATTCTACAACAGTCTGACTGTATTTAATATCTGAATTCTTTAGCACTCAAGGAAAACTTAGTAACACTGCTATGAATATAAGCGTGAAAAGTTTAGACACTTGACACTCTTTTATTTATTTTTTTTCTTTCAATACCAAGGATTGAACTCAGATCCTTGTGCTTGCCAGGCAAACAGTTATTCTACTGAGCTATCTCCCCAACCTTCAATAATCTTTATTGGGATAATAAATGGCAAAATTCGAAAAACTTAATTTTATGGCAACAATTATTTTTCCCCAAAGCCTTAAAGTGTAAGAAATCAAATACCTTATTACTCGTCTTCTTGCTCCATGAAGATATTTTGGGGAAAAAAATGTTCATTAATTTTTAGTGAGGTGAGAAACATATGGCCTTGTAAACTTGCAATCTAAGGCATAACTTTTTTTTTTTTTTTTTTTTTTTTTTTTTTTTTTTTTTTTTTTTTTTTTTTTTTTTTTTTTTTTTTTTTTGGTGGTAGCAGGGATTGAACTCAGGACCTTGTACTTGCTGAACAAGCACTTATTTCATCGAGCTATCTCTCCATCCCCTATTTCTTACCTTTTCTAAGAATATGCTTGAGCAAGTCAAGAACCTAAATTTTCTCATCTATAGAAATCTGCTGTACATGACTGATGGAAGAACAACAACCAACAGTATCAGTAATAGTGATATTTTGAAATTTTTTAGAAATGAGAGGATTCCATTATTATGGTTATTCATGGTGCAAATGTGTTTGCCAAACTAACACAATTATTTTTCTTTAAATAGCTGCAAAGTATTGAATTCAGTTGCCCTTAAATGTAACTACTGAGAAAGTATTTCTGGCTCACTGAAAGTGATTATAAGCAGGCACCTTCATCTTACTGAGGAAATGCCAAACTACGTGCCTAGAAAAGAAATATGGTCAGGGTTTCAATCCCCCAGCTTACCATGTGGGCCAGGCCCCTGGGGTGTGCTGAGCCCGCAGCTGAGGCAGGTCGTGGTGGTGCACGACTGTCATCCCAGCTCTTAGAAGGCTATAAACAGGTGGATCACTACAAGTCCGATCTAGTAGTGAGATTCTGAATACCTGCACACTATTCCCTAAAATACAAAAGAAAAAAAAAAGAAAAGAAAAAAGTGAAGAAGAGAAATAGGTACAAGTTAAGTTAAAAATTAGAATTAAATCTTTCATCATGCTTTGGGAAGATCATTTAGATCTTACTATGCATTGTATTTTGTAATGGCATTATAAAGTTCATATTACTAAAATTTTAAAAATGCATAAGAAAAAGGGATATCCACTATATTGAAAAAACTATTTTCCTATTTGGTTATATTTCATGTCTACCTTAGTTTTGTTTATCACTAAAACCAGAAAAAAAGATTCATACTGAGGAAAGAGTTAATTTCTTCTAAATAATTTCTCATGCAGTGTGCATAATAAATGCCTCAGAGAATGTTACTTAAACAGGTTAGGGTATAACGCAGTTTGATTGAGGGCTTGCTTCATATATGATAGGCCTTCAGTACAAGCTGAGCATCATATAAAAACAAATAATATTTACTGACATAATTTCTAAGGATATATCTTTCAGACTCTAATTTCTAATTATTAACTCCTTTTTTGTGATCAGAGGGATATAAACAGGGTTATTAATTGAATCATAGCAATTAAATTTCAATATTATATTTTATACTCTCACATTTGGTTCTCTGATATAACATGAACATTTTATGTGGCCAGAAAACAGTACTATAAACATCAATAGAATTGGTTCCTCTAATTCATTATTAGAACTTTCTTACTTCAAGGTAAATATTTATTCCTGTTCTGCTCATGGTTTTAAGGGTAATCCAGACTTTCATGGATGAAAGATGAAGTTTATTACTCTAAGGACAGTGACTTGAATTTCAGATGATCTGTACACTGTAGGAAACTAAGTTTGAAAAGAAACATGCATCAATTAGGTGATAAGAATGTTAATAAGAATATGCCTTTTATTATCTGCAAAATTAAATGTGGCTCTTATTTACCACGTTTATTAACTACAAATGTAAACAAAGCAAATTATTTTAAAGAATATGATATCATTATTCGAATGCTATTATTCTACATAGACTGAATTGTATGTCACTTTTTATGGATAATTTCTTTTTAAAGATGGAGGCTTTTAATAATGCCAGAGAAGATGCATACTGTAAAGTTTCTTTGACAATAGAGATTTTTGATTCAAAATTTAAGTACCACATCTGGGAAATCCAGAAAAAATGTCAAAAATAATTTCTTTCATAGAAATGGAGTATGGTTTCAAACAACAATATTTACTTCTTTCTGCTCTAATGTTCTTTTAAATGTATATTTTAAAAATTGAACTTCGAGGAATAATATGAAACTGCATAAGTGATTCTTACAGACTCCAAATTCACAAACTCTTATTACTGTGCCTTTCCTTCCAAATGTCTACAAAAGTCTAAGCCCATGTAATGATTATTATTTTCATGGACCACCTGGTAATTTATTGCCATGAAAAAGGGTTTAGTAAAAATTTTTCTTCAAGCATAAAACTTTGCTTTCAGTTAATTCTTTAGTGTGGTTTCCTTTGAGCTGATGAATGCTCTAATATGAACTATGTTAATTCGCCCCTCTTATTTCAATAATACAGCTCGCACAGAATACCTGAGATTAAATAACGTGTAAGAAACATAGTTTTTTTATTTTTGTTTTTTTTTTGTTTTTTTGTCTTTTTGAGACAGGTTCTCGCTATGCAGTTGAGGCTGTCCTTGAACTCACTTTTGTAGCCTAGGCTGGTCTCGAACTCGCACCAATCCTCCTGCCTCAGCCTCCGAGTGCTGGGATTACAGCCGTGAGCCACCATGCCTGGATGAAACATAGGTTTTGGATGGGTTCTGAGAAGCTCATGCCTTCTTTCTGGAGCAACCTATAGTAAAAGTCAAAAAGAGCCAGAGGGGGCCATACATGTCCTTTTATAACAGCACTAATGTCACAGTGTAGGGAAATTATTAATGGCCCATGTTCTTTCAAAGTCCCACCTTCTAATGCTGTCATTGTGTTACTAATCCTCAGCATGACGTTTTGAGAAGACAAACATTCAAATCATATTTTTGTTTGAAGACAAAACATCTTGTAACCCATAAATAACACACATACTTTATTAGAAACCTTATTGGAAATTATTCTCAAGGTAGTCTTTCCTATAATTGGCATGTGATTTGTGGCAGCTCTAAAAACTCTCCTTATAGAGTTGTAGTACAAAACCGTGGGCCTGTGAGGCCCAGGATTTTAACAAATCTGCTCTTGTTTGATGGTAAGTTGCTCATGGCTTTGAGAATTGCCTTACTACAAGGACTCCTCGAGAAGATTGGAGCTTGATGTACTTGTTCCGGCAAGCTGTCGTTCCAGGCCTGTGGTTCTTAATTACAGTGATGCAAAGGTGACCTGTAAGAGTCTCATGAGTCAGCTGACTTAACTCTAAGAGCCTCAGATAACTTGCATATATTCTTTATTATATAGGCTAAAATCCACATTCCACTTTTTCTTTTCCCACGGGTCAAATAATACAGTTTAATTGTTATGTAGTTACATTTGGTTATCTTTGTTCATTTTTCTTTTATAAGGAACAGTAATTCAGTTTTTGTCTGTCATCGCATTGATGACTTTTGAAAAATATGTATCACTTGTGAGAAAATAAAGGGAGAGAGAAAAAAGGAAAGATATCACTATGTTACTAAATAATCCTCAGGACAGCTTTGTTTAATGTTAGGCTCACTATGTAGCCACAGGAAGTACAGTATAAATGCAGTGTTGTGTTCTCGGCACTTGACTTCTGGACTCTTTCAATGTTCCTGTCTTGTACCTTGATAATTATTTTGACCATCTGGTCCAGCCAGTGTCTAATTTCTCCACTACATAGCTAATAATTTTCAAATTGCAATTAGCGAGAATTTTCAAACAATATTTTTGAGACTACATATATTCTGTTAACAACAATGAAAATTTCAGTCTTTATGATGATATTTCACTAGTTTACTCAAGGTAATACATTTCTACTGTCCTTATTCATTTTCAATCTAAGATTGCTCAATACTTAACACTTGGTTAAAAATGAAAAGAAAAAAACCCCAAAATGTCAGATATGACTTAGTAGGGTAGGCCAAATAGCTCAGCAGATTAAAGCACCTGCAAGCAGGCACAGGGCCATGGGTTCAATTCCCACGCCTGCCATGCTGGCACAGCCCACAGTGAACTCTGAGAAGGCAAATGATACTGGGCATGGTAGCACGCATCTATAATCCCAGCATTTGGGAGGCTGTAAACCGGCGGATCACTACGAGTCCAATCTAGTAGTGAGACCCTGAACACCCTATAGAACCTTCACTAAAATACAAAAAAAATTAACAAGATATAGCTCAGCAAATATGATGAATACTAAAAACAAATATTAAGTAAAATATTTAAAGAGGATAGCTATCAAATAGCATACTGTATCTTAAAATAAACTACAAAATAAGAACCTAACATGAAAACAAGTCCAAAGACTCAGTGTCTTTCTCCTTTTAGGTACTTTCATCTTTGTTATTAATCAGATAAGTATTTCTTTTTCCATAGTCTACCCTGTTCCTCCAGCCTCATTTTCTGTTCTTACCAATGTGCAATGTAATAACTAGAGTTTTATCATAATGGTTTACATCTGTTAGTGTAGTTCCCTTACATCTTCCATTTGTTCCTGGATTCTTGTTGAGGGCCATTTTATATAAATTTTTAGGGAAAATCATTTCATAATTAAACTGTGATTACCGCTTACCTGAGGTTGGTTATCTTCCATGAAAGCTGAATGTGGTGTGCAGTTTCATACCTCCATGTGGGTCACAGTTCAGCCACCGAGGGTCCCATTGTGCTGTGACACTGAAGGGCAGGATCACACCAGTTGAAGGCATCCTGTTTCCTTGAACACTGAGTAGTAATAAAAATAAGACTTCACTTTGGGGAAGCAGCAAACTTCTTATTAATCTGACATGTCTGACCATGTCATCAACCTTTAGATCCTCCTTATCATTAGATGGCTATTTAATGATCACTGACCCCTAAGTGATCTTCATTGTGAGATTTTCTCAGTATAAGATCACCATGGCCTACAGAGCCTTCTCACAATCCCTCCAATCACTGTGTACACCCAGTGGATGGTGGCTAGCCCAGAGTGCCACTGTCTGCCCATGCTCAGGCACTGACTTTCCCAGCTACCACCCCAGGAATTTGGAAAGTATGTTTCTCTGTCTTTCTCCCGTGCCCTGTGCTTCTCTAGGTAGATTGAGTAACTGATCAGCCACCAGCCACCAAAAATTTTTTCTTTTTTGGTGGATTGAAACTATCAATAAATTCAGTTTTATTATGATCATGATGACAATGGTGATGATGATGATGAGGAGGATGATGATGTGGATGATGATTTTATTTTGTACAGGGTCTAACTATGCCACTTGGACTTCTAGTGATCCTCCCGTCTCAGCCTCCTCAGCTCTGGGATTATAGGTGTGTGCCTCCATGTCCTATTTTGGGTTGGCGTGGCATGCAACATCAGGGATCTAACCCAGGTTCTTGTGCTTGCCAGACAGGCACTTAGATTGCCAAACTATCTCCCCAGCCCTCATTTTTAACTTTTAGTTGACTCCTACAGTTGCTCTTATATTGCTAATGTAGACGATGTCCTTACTGTGGAGTTTACCAAGGCTTTCATTACTGCTTTGTTGCTGACTTTGCACTTCTAGATAAAGAAGTGTGGGTTAACCTTTTGGAGGATGAGACATCAGACAAAAGGGAGGGAGAGAGGGACAGAGAGAGAGGAGAGAGAGGAGACAGACAGACAGACAGACAGACAGACAGACAGACAGACAGACAAAGGGACAGAACCCACACAAACTGCCAACTCAAGACTGACATCCTTTAGACCATATGGCCTCTGCTAAGCCACCAGCACATGGAAAACAGGAGCAATTAGGGGTGGTCCCACTGTGAATTTCATAGCTAATCTCAGCCAAACTATTATCCTGAAAAGAATGCTGAGTTATTAAATTGATATTTTAAGTACTTCAGCTTTGAAGTGATTTTGAAATGTAACAATGGGAATTATGATAGGATAGTTATTTTGTTCCCATCATATTTCAACATAAATTTTAGGTTCTGTTTGCTAATATCATAATACAAAAATTCATTGTGACTGGCAGAAATATAATGATATCGAAAATATTTACAATTTTTAGTTAACTCCGTGTTTATTCAATATTATTCCTAAAAATGTTACATAGTACTGAAAGTGTGGAGAGCAAAAAGATGTATATGGTTAAATAATTTCAAAATGCATTGGATGGTATGTCCAAAATAAAACGTTATAAGGGCCAGTCAGATAGCTCAGTGGATTAAAGTGCCAAGTTAGGCAGTTACAGGGACCTGTGTTCAATCCCCGGCGTGCTGTGCTATCCCCCTCTCCAGAGCACACTGAGACTGTAACTGAGACTGGGCATAGAGTCCCACCTGTAATCCCAGTACTTGGAAGGCTGAAAACAGGAGAATCGCCAGAGTTCAGTCTGTACTTAGGACACTGAAAAAATGTTATAATTCTGTTATGAGTTTTGTCTATTTGTCCCCACAAAGCCTTATGCAGTCTGGGGCAGCTTCTAGAGTTTGTGATTTATTATTGTGGGTGTGGATGCTGCACCTGCCCTGGAGCAGCTAATTTGCACTGCAGTGTAAGGAGGAGAGAGACTTCCTAGCTGCCTCAGCTGCTGCCATTCCTTTTGCTCTCTGTTTTTGTCACTGCCATGAAAGGTTGCTCTCTGCCATGTGCCACTCTGCCTTGGAACCAGCTGAGTGTGGGCTGAAACCTCTAATAACTGTGAGGTAATAAAACTTTCCTGACTTAATTTTGCGTGTCGGGGATCTTTCCCAGTAAAATGAGAGAAGAGTAGCTAAGACAAGCTCTATTAAGATATTTCAGATTTTCAAAGTTCTTATAAGAATAAAAATTATTTTTAGTAGCTTAATGAAATATTTTTAAATTGTATCTTGAAGTAATAAATTATAAATACATAAACTATATATATATATATATATATATACTATATATATATATATATATATATATATATATATATATATATATTGTATGCTGTTATCTTTAGAGTAGTTGTTCAGGTTAGAGATAGGGGCATAAATTTTTTCCCAACTGATAATAGCACAAATCTTCCTTTTGCAAAATTAAGGGATTCTCAGAGTACATTAATGTGTTAGTAAAGTAGTACAATAGTACATGTGAACTAATAGTATATTCTGAGTGTTGTACATATGATAAATGATAGTGTTTGCATGAGCAAATCATGACAAGGAAATAGGTTTTGTCTGGGATGTTAGTGACAGAACTAGGGACATAGGCTACATTGAAATATTGAGTATGTCTGAAAAAAATGTTTCCCAAAACATATCAATTTTTATACTGTTCCTTCTCTTCATTAGAAAATAATATCATACACTTTCCATAGGTTGGATATTTTTGTATAAGTTTTACACTGCTTTGTAATACAGTCTTCTCAAGAAGTTGCTGTTTGGAAGACGTGGGGGTAAGAAACCATTGCATATCTTCCTGATAGATTAAATCCTCCAAGTTGCCATTGACCTTCTAGCTTAAAGTATCTATGATTAATGAATGACTTATTTCCCTCCAAATAATGAATGGACTCTCATACTCTTAACTGCAATACATTGAACATACATTTGCAAATATTGCACTGTTTTACTGGAGTGAGAAACCAAATGTGTACATAAGAATGAGGAGATATACCAGATATAAACTAGCATGAAAACACTCAACTGAGAAGGGGAACTAGGGAGAGGAAGGGTAAAGGAAGTAAAAAGAAGAGAGGGAGTAATGAAAGCAAAGATTTTGTAAATAATGAAATAAACAGGGATAGAAGAGAGTATAAACAAATGGGCAAAAAATGAGGAATTGAGATATATCGTATACATGTACAAAATCCCTATGATGAAAGTGGTTATTTTACATATTTAAAATGCATCAATGAAATTAACTAAGAAAAAAAGAATTAAGTTGAATCATTCAACAAAGTAATATTTTCAGTGCTGGGTGACCAGTGTGGCATAAACATACCACTTTGATTTTTGTCTCTTAACTTTTTTTTTAACTGATGCTTATATATTTAGTATAAAAATCTCAGATGTTCGTTACTGTGCTCCAGAAAGCAGTGTTGCTGTGGTTCTAAACCCTAGAGTGGATAATATAAAAGTGAGGAAGATTCAGGGAAAGGATTATTAATGAGCTACTTTTACTTCTCATATGCTCTGTCATCACTGTTAGTATCTAAAATTTTGCTTCCACTATTTTGCAATTTTTTTCTGATTATTCTTTTGTATGTATTTGGTACAGGGTCTCATTACACAGCTCAGACTCATAGTGATGCTTCTGTCTCAACCGTCCCAGCTCTGGGATTATGCACATTGCCACTATGCGCTGTCTCAGTTCCAGCTGGGTATAATAAAAAATCAAGATAATTCATAAATCAAAAGAAAGACTCTACTGCATGCACTAGTTCAAATATAATGAAGTAGAGTATATATTTATAATTATATTTTTAATTATGTCCACATCACCTTGGCTGGTGACTAAATAAAATAAGCACGCAAAATATCTTTGTTGACATTGTGGGTCAAATTTCATCTTAATTGTTAATGTCTAGTAATACTGAGAGTTCATCATCTCTTGAACAGATGTCTACAGGGAACTTATTAGTATTTCAATCAATGATAGATAGCTTAAGTCTATTACAATATATGTTCACTATCTGTAAAGAGATTAAAATTCACATCACTTTAGAAAGTCATTAATAGTTCAAAAACATATTTAAATTTATTCTCCTTTGACACTGATGGTAAATATAAATTTAATTATATTCAGAATATTGATATGAATCACATATCACACTTGAAGCTCTCAGCTCTGTATTATGAAAATTGAATTTAGAATCCATGGTACTTATGATAGTTCTAATTAAGTGCTGCTGTGTTAGTCAGAAACAAGTATATCCATTTATTCATTCATTGTCCAAATACTTACTGAGGACCAATCAAATGGAGGACTCTATTCTATGTTATGATGCTAACAGAGAAACAAAACTCACTGAAAGTTTGTTCCCATGACCCTTACCCTTTGTAAAGACTATAACAAATAAATCAATAGACTGTGACTACAGACCATAGACTATAAACTATGCAATAGACCATGTAGCATACTTTACCTGTTAGGTTATATTGCAATAATGAATAGATTTGACTTCATTTACCTGGCATTGACTGAGATTGCTGTGGCTCTGATCTGGTTATGGCTCTCCTATAGGTATGTTATTCATTTTGGGATATAAACTAAAAGAAGAGCTCTAATCTGGGACTAAACATTATCATTGAAGAATTAAAAGTGTGAGAGATGGAACAAATCCATATGGTGCTGTTATGGTTTATGTCTAGTTGTACCCCCAAAGCCTCATGGAGTCATTGGGCGGGGACTTCTAGAGTTTTAGACTTGATCCATGATCCCTGGGATTATAGGTTTTAGTACTGATGGGATTATGGGTGGAAGTACTTCTGGGATTATGGGTGTAGCCTAGGGTGGGAGCTAAGGTGGAGAGCCTGAACTAGTAATATAAAGAGACACAGAGAGACAGACTGGAGCTCGAGCTGGTGCTGCTGCTCTGCTGCCCTGATTGACTGGATGCCTCTGCCACCATTTTGTTGCTGTTCTGCCGCCATGAACTGGATGCTCTCTGCTCTGTTCCTCTCAGCCTTGGGCCAGCTGAACATGGACTGAAACCTCCAGTAACTGTGAGCTAAATAAACCTTTCCTTCCTTCATTTTGAGTGTCGGGTATTTGTCTCAGCAACGAGCAAAAAAGTAACTAATACAGAACTTGGTACCAGAGAAGTGGGGTCGTTGCTGTACTCTACCTGACAATGTGGATTATAAGCTTTTGGAACTGGCTTACGGGAAGAGATAGGAAAGGTTCAGAGATGTCGGCTAAAAGCAAAGCAGTAGAATGGCTTTGGCTGTTCAGCATGGGCGATTTTGGTCAGAGCTTAGACCAGAAGACTGACAGAAGGCCTGCCTGTAAAGACCAGGCTGAGGAGGTTTCTGATGGAAAAAAGGACAGCATTGGTCCTTGGACTCCAGATGATTTGTGCTATGGATTGGCTGAAAGTCTTTCAGAATTTTGCTTGTGCCCAGAGACTTTGCCTAAGACTGAGATTAAGCATGGCGGACTGATTAATCTTTCAAAAGACATTTCAAAGCAGCAAACTATTGGGGCAGTGGCGTGGTTGTTATTGGCAGCTTTTAGCCAGATTTATGTTGAAAATCAAGAGAAAAGAGCCAAGCAGGATGATTTAAAATGTGAGTTTGGCCAGAAAGGAAACACCAGGAGAGCTGTGGACTGCAAAGATGGAGCTGAGAGGATCT
>PVJA010027559.1:5000-28458 GCA_004027025.1 Myocastor coypus | reverse complement strand
AAAAAAAAAAAAAAAAAAAAAAAAAAAAAAAAAAAAAAAAAAAAAAAAAAAAAAAAAAAAAAAAAAAAAAAAAAAAAAAAAAAAAAAAAAAAAAAAAAAAAAAAAAAAAAAAAAAAAAAAAAAAAAAAAAAAAAAAAAAAAAAAAAAAAAAAAAAAAAAAAAAAAAAAAAAAAAAAAAAAAAAAAAAAAAAACCTGCATTGCAGAAAGTGTGCAAAAGAATCTTAGGGAGAGACAACATACCTAACCATATCAAAGAACGCCTACAAAAGAAGAGATTTGACTGAGCCCGTGGATAAACAAAAGAAAAACCATAAAGGTATCAACCCTGGAAAAATACTACTGAGGGCTTCATTAAACATATTTTAGTAGTAATACTCTGTGAATGACTTTACCTCTCAATGAAAAGACTCAGATTGGCAGACTGAATCAAAAACAAAACTGTACCATATGTTGTCTGCCTGACACATGCCTCATCTACAGATAAGCACATCAGTTAAAAATGATGATATGCTAATTAGGATGGAGTGTTTTCTTTCTTTCTCTCTTTTTTCACCTTATTAGCTTTAGGATTTACTAGAGGGATTAAAGAAGCACACTGCTAGATGTATCTGGGTACCTCGTGGGGCACGATATTCGAGACTCTGAACCTTCACCCCTCCTGCTCTGTCAGTCTTCACCTGCTCTACATCTGGCAACCCTGAACCCAGAGGTTTTGTTTCTATCCTGCCATGGTTTTCTCCCATGGATCCAGCTGATTATGGACTGACACTGTCCATATGAAACTTCTCCTCCAGTTTTGTGTATAGGTACTGTCCAGCAATGGAAAAACAGACTGATAAGTAAATTGGAAAAAAAATAGGTCATTTCTGTGACTGTGCCTGAACATTTGATTTAGAAACCTTCAAAACTGGTTTGCTAGTGGAGTTTTCAATGTTTAAAGATGTGAGCTTGAACAGTTTTACAATTCTGTGCAGAGATCCTGGTGTGTTCCTCTAGTTAAAGCTCATCGTAACTGAATTATGGTGAGAATCCTCACAGAAAATGCCAGACTCAAAAGGTTTCTGTTGGCAAGAAGGAAACCATTGACAATTAAATTACAGGTTGTGTGTGTGTTGTGCTGAGGCAGAAAATTTGACTGCAATGTGTTTATATCCTGAGACTGTGGGGTATTAGGATTAAGGACAAGAGAATAATTAATTTGGCAGAAGAAATCTCAAGAAAGCCTCATGACATGAGTATTTCTGGCTGCACTTACAGATGCGCAAGGAAAACAGAAGAGCAAATTTGAAAATCAATACGTTTTTTGCCTAGACAAAGCGAAGCATGAAGTTGAAGCTAATGGACTTGTGACTGCAAAAGCGAATAGACTCACTGAAAACAAACCAGTTTGTACAGAAAAATATGGAGGTCATTTTAGGAGTCAAGATCTCATCTACTTCAGGCTCAAGATGACAAAGATCTCAACCTTTCCTTCAGCAGGTAAGACCAAGGATCCCTGAACAACAGACTCATCCTGGGAAATGGCTTCATCAGAACTACTTTATCTTATTCAGCCAACTGCACACTCAGAGGACACTGAGACTTGGTCCAAGGGAGCATTTTTAATGCTTCTTCTGACAAAAGACTTATACATGGTCCACATAATGTTGGTTTTACTAGTGGGCATCATGCCAGAACTATGGAATGAGTGAGGCTTATATGTAGACATCAAAGAAAGGCCTCAGAGATGGGGCAGGGAGCACCTGAAATGGTAGTGCATGAAGTAATGTGCATGAAGCCAAAAATCCTGTGTAAAACTAGAAAGTGAGAGACACCAAGTCTGTGAAATATCTGCAAAGAAAATCTGCAGATAATGAAGAAAGCCAGCCCAGGAAACGAAGCATGTAGTATGCAAATACTGAGGTCAAGTAGATGGGCCTTCTCAAAAACCTTAGAGCTCACATGTTACCACTCCATTCTCTAATGTCAAGTATGAGAGTTCAGGACCTATTTTCCCCCTACATTTTTGTCCTTCTTTGGTCCAATTCTTTTCCATCTTCTATTACTTTTTGATTTGATAATATTCAGCTTGTTCCATTATACTTTATGGTTAAGCAAATTTCTTTTGATTTTCAATAGGTTCATCGCTAAGAGATACATGCATACCCAATTTATTGCACAATATTTAAAATTGTCAAACTAGAGAAAAAGGCTAGATACTCAGCAACAGATGAATGGATACAGAAATTATGATATATTTACACAGCAGAGGGCTTTAAACCACAAGGAATGATAGATTTGAGGCATTTTTAATAAAATGGGTAAAAATTGAGACCATATTCTTAAGTAAAATGCCAGATCTAGAAGATCAGCTTGTACCATTACTCTTATAACAGAAACTCTATAAATAAAATTTATAAGTTTTTATTTATTTATTTATTTTTGGTGAGAGGAAGGGTGTATAGGGTGTGCAAGGTCTCACTACTAGATTGGACTCACAGTGACCTGCCTGTTACAGCTTCCCAACAGCTGGGATTACAGGTGTACATGGCAATGCCTAGTAATACTGCAAGCCCAGGAATCAAACCCCCAGTCCCTGTTCCTGCTTGCAGGTACTTTAATCAGCTGAGCTATTTGGCCAGCCCAATTTATATTTTATAAATGCAGAGAAGATAGGAAACTGGGAGACTGACTGCTTGGTGACAGGGAAAGGGAAGGAGGCAGAGGAGAGAATGAGAGGGAAAAGTGAAAATGATCATAATTATTACTATATATATGAATTTATTCATTATAAATCTATATCAATTAACATTTAAAACTTTTATATAGAAATTTATTAGTTATCATAAATCTATATCAATTAACATTTAAAACTTATATATATGAATTTGTTAGGTATCATAAATGCAAATTCTAACTTAACATTTAAAATTTTTATACAATTTCAAAAACTATTCTCACTCTTACAGATTTAGTATCAAGTTAAAAGCGATTGCATCTTTTATTTCACACAGAGTTCACACACTACTAAATACAACTATAGAAGAAATTAAACCTAAAACTGAAGAGCTAAATCACAAATTTGTCTCAAATAGTATTATGGTTTCTGTCTAGTTGTACTCCCAAGGCCTGACGCAGCCATAGCACAGGGACTTCTAGAGTTTAAGATTAGTTTATAATCCACTGGGATTGTGGGTGATTCAGTGGGATTATAGGATTTAGTACTACTGGGATTGTAGGTGTGAGTGCTACACCCAACCTGGGGCAGAGAGCCTGAACACAATAAAGGAAAGACAGAAAGACAGAGTCTCTCTCTACTGCCATTGCCTGTTGCCATAGTTGCTGTTCCACCACCATGAACTGCTGCTCTCTGCCATGTGCCCCTCTGCTTTGGAGCCAGCTGAATATAGACTGAATCCTCCAGTAACTGTGAGCTAAATGACTTTTTCTTTCCTTCATTTTTGGGACGAGAGAAGAGTAACAGACAAATGGTAAGAGTTACAGATTTGGATTTTTTTTTTGTTATTGTTGTTTTTTGGTTTTGTGAATTTTATTTTAATGCATTTTATATAGGATCTGCAAAATCCACCACACAGGTAGGACTTATAGTGATTCTCCTGTTTTCAGCTTCTCAAGCACTGGGTTTACAGGTGCTCAGTACCCCACCCAGTGTCAAGAGTTGCACATTTGAAAATAGGCATAAACAAGCACCATGCTATTCCAGGAAAGATTTAGTAATAGAACCTCAAAATCACTTCATTTTTCTCAAGCTTTGTGTATTTTCTACCTTCTGGAATAAATCCAAAATTGGTGTCTGCTCATATTATAAATTTCCCAATAATTTCTGGATTAGAAGTGGGTTAGAAGCCAGGCCTGGTGGCGCAGGCCTGTAATCCCAGCACTTGAGAGGCTGAGGCAGGAAGGAGGACTGGTGCAAGTTCGAGACCAGCCTGGGCTACCAAAGCGAGCTCAAGGCCAACCTGAACTGCATAGCGAGACCCTATCTCAAAAAGACAAAAAAAGAAAGAAAAAAAAAAAAAAAGAAGTGGGTTAGAATGGGTTAGAATTCCGATTATATTTGCATACTTCTTGCTCAAGAAAAAAAATTAAAAATATGTTTTAACCATTTCTGGATGTCATTCACTATTGGCATTATACTTTGTCTATATTTGTGGTCTTAATGCTTTTAGAAATTTCTAGTACATACTTAATTTATTATTGTGAGATAGCTTAAATTTGTCTAATCAAATTTGTCTGTATTCCTGGACAGAGACTGAATGGCTTTTTCAGGAACTTTAGGATATACATTCAGGGTCACTAAATAAGCCATTAATTAAATGCAATTTAATTTAGCAAAATTTCTATCCACTCAATAATATTGTTCATTTTATATGCTTCATGTATTTATTAATTAATTCAAGTACAGTATTTATCCTGATTTTACTCTAAGTTTGGAGTTTTTAAGGAGAGATATAATTTGACATAATTAGAATAGCTTCACTGAAATACAATTTCCATGTCACTAAAGCCAGGCTTTTCAAGAGCATATTTCAGCAGGAATTTGAGTATATTTTTCTGAGCTTTATAACAATCATGACCATTTACTTTTATTACATTTTCATGACCATAAAAATGAAATTCTATAAGCATTAGCAGTCATTCTTGCCTCCTTTGCCCAGGCCTGATAGCCCTACTTTGTGTCTCTAGGGATTCCATATAAATTAAATCATAAACAAAATGTCCTTTTGCTTAGCATATTTTAGCAAAATTCAGTGTGCCTTTATTGTTCATTGATGAATTGAGTGTTCCTACAGTGTTTCAGTATCATGCGTTTTTTTCACTCTGAGTTGTTGGCCATTTCTCTTGTGTCCAGGTTTTACCATTAATTAAAGTGGCCTTTGAGTCCCATCAGCCCTTGCATGCCACCATCCCCTCTCTTCCTCGGTGCTGCCTGTGAAGGTGGGAGCCATTTCTTGCTTGGCACCATGGCAGCTCTCAGACCCCTCGTGAAGCCCAAGATTGTCAAAAACAGGACCAAGAAGTTCATCCTGCACCAGTCCGACCGATATGTCAAAATTAAGCGAAACTGGAGGAAAGCCAGAGGAATCGACAATAGGGTGCGGAGAAGGTTCAAGGGCCAGATCTTGATGTCCAACATAGGTTATGGAAGTAACAAAAAAACAAAGCACACGCTGCCCAGTGGCTTCCGGAAGTTCCTGGTGCACAGTGTTAAGGAGCTGGAGGTGCCGCTGATGTACAACAAATCTTACTGTGCAGAGATCACTCACAACGTCTCCTCTAAGAACCGCAAGGCCATCGTGGTAAGAGCAGCCCAGCCAGCCATCTGAGTCACCAATCCCAAGGCCAGGCTGCGCAGCGAAAAAAACGAGTAGACGGCCGGTGTACATATTCATTTCTGCTTCAGTAAAACCACAAAAACTGTAAAAGAAAAAAATTTGAAAAAAAAAAGTTTCTGTTATAAAATATATGGCTACAGGTGTTTGTATAGATGTAGAATTCATGAGTCATAAGGTATTGAAGAAACAGCCATTTTTCGTAGAAACTGCTATATTTTATTACACTACCCATAACGTATGAGTTTTCATTTATTTTTCGCACTTTCTCTCCATTGTTTGCTGCTACCTGTTTTGCTTTTGTTTAAAACATTTTATCGTTTGTAAGATTTGTAGATCCTACGAGATGTCTTCTCGTGTGCATGTTGAGTATATTTAAATATTCTTTGCATAAATAATTTAAATCACTTATGCATCTTAATTTTTGTCAATCATTAATTTAAAATGTTATATAAATATTGCAGATATAATTTTTTTATTGGATATGTGGTTCACAAATAGATTCTAGTATGTGGTCATGTTTTTCCCTTTTTTGTGATACTATTTGAAGTATATTTTTATATTTTGATAAGATACAAATAATCTAGTGTTTCTTTCAATATTGTCCTTTGGGTGCCATATCTAAGGAAAACTTGCCAAGCTCACATAATTTTATAATTTTGTATATTACATTTATAGATGTTGCACTTTTAATTATTTTTGTCTGCTAGAAATAGAATTACAACTTTTTTATTGTTTATGTCTAGTTGTTCCAACACTGGCTTGAAAGAGTATTATTATTCCTTAATTGAATGGTTCCATAACCTTCATAAAAATAAATTGATCATGCCAGTGCTTACTCATATAATCTTCCTTTATGTCCGTTAATTCTTATGTCTTTCTTGTACACATATTTCAATGTAGTGGCTTTGTAATATTGACTTTCTTATTACACTCATTGTTTTTGAGGTAGGTTTTAGAGGTCTATAGCAAGAAGCATGGTAACTTTTACAACACTTGCAAAATAGATAACAACTAATAACAGATTGATGATAGTGATGATAGAGATAAGAGAAGATGAAAAGTTTTGAAAATATGTTGGACCTAGAGCCAACTGGGTTTGACGAGTGCTTAAATGTGATATATAGAAGACAAATTTAAAGATAAAGATAAAGATTGTCAGTTTTTGAAATGAATATGCTGTTCTTTGACATGGTAATATCCAAGTATTTATCATTTACTGAAATGAAAGTATAATGTGTTACATGCATGAAGACAACAATGCAGAGCAGGTGAAATATAAAATGCAGCATTTGTATGATTGCAGATCATGCAGCTTCATAAGACAACACAGAAATTAATAAAACATAGATGATTTCATAGGGACAACTTCTTTTATATGTCCACAGTTAGGCCAGATAGACACTGATATGAAAAGATAGGTCAGCAAAATAGACAGAATGAGAAGTTATGTGTATTAATCTGGGCAGAACAATAAGACAGGTTGTCAAAGAAAATGCTTCACAAAATATAGTCTCAAATCTATGTAGACCACCGCATGCGTGCAGTAAGATAAGAATATGATAATTAAATATTGAATTGAACAAGTAGAAGATAACATTAGTGACACTGTCAAAGGGTATTGTTTTTAATAGAGTGATTAAATTGAACAGTCACTTGGAATGGATCAAAGAGAAAACTGAAGTATCGAAAATAAACAAACAGCAGTGGTTTGAAAATCGCTGAAAGGTGAAATGGTGGAGAGAAAATGACTGACAAAATAAATGCCTAAATCATATATTTGTGTACTAACAACTTAATAAATCACTGGGAAATATCACATAAGCCTACATAACTTTGTATATCTCATCATTTGCAATCAACCGTAGAGAACTAAAAGCATCTAAAGTGGGCAATTTTTTACATCCATGAGAAAAAATCACAGTGAATTAAGAGATATACGGATAGGAGGAATGATATTTAGAAACAGTCATTTTTTACTTTGTAAGATCATAAAAGTATTTTCCTTCTAAATCATACAGCAATTTCAGAAAAATACACAGGTGTTTTTTTCCTAAAGATTAAAATGGGAATTCATACACTTATACACATTAGAAATGGACAGGAAGACATCCATTATAAGAAGAGCTTCTAAAGTACATGATAGGGGCCAGTCCATTGGGCCCCTTCTCTTGGACAAAAGATTTCTTTCCCTCAATAAATATATTCTTCAAAAACAAAATAAATAAGTGAATAAATAATAAAAAATAAAACAGACACTAGTAAAAGTGGTAATCCAATAAAAACAAACTACGATACAAAAAGCTTATCAATGATTTAAATGTTAATATCTAAACACTGCCTTCAGTGTGACATAGGCCAGTTTTTGTGATAAGTGGGCCCTATCACTGACCTAAGGTGTAAATAAGTATCAAATTAAGAAAGGAATATTTAGTACTACAATATTTTAGAGGTAAACTATAAATGAGTATTTAATTATAATTAATGATTTTTATTCTATGTAAGAAATAATTTGTGTCCACCAAGAGGATATCAGCTTTATAAATTCATAAATTCACATGACAATTTTGTTACTGCAAAAAGGAATGAGAAAGACTTCGTGGAAATTTATGTGATTGCAGAATATATTTTAAGTGCAAAAAGAAGCAAGATGTATATAAACTTATATGTGTGTAAAGCTAAATTATATACCAAAGCAAATATGCATATATGTACTATTAAAATATTGATTATGTAATTAAAATTAAGTTATTACAAAGGTGAATTAAAAGGAATAGCACTGAAAAGCCTGGGAGAAAATCTAGCTTTCTTTGAATAAATTTGCTTTGAAATTTTGTCTTGGAAACTTTGCACGTATTTGACAAGATTTTACAAAGTATTTGAACTATCCTGAAAGATGAAAAATGAAATGAAACCTATATACCTAGCTTGGTGTGGGTTACTGCTATAATCACAAAGATAATTTTCTTGTGTTATTTATTTCCAAGCAATTCAAACTTGCAGAAAACCTGCAAGAACAAGTACAACATCACCCAAGTATTCTCTAAGCTTTTCATTGGACCAAAGGTTTCAATTTTGTGACTTTGTCAATAGAATATAATATATATCAATATAATAGCTTTGATAAAGGAAGCTATAAAGCTATGCATGTGGTGCTTTATTGTGCATATTAAAAGTTACTGGTAGATTTAGAGAAACAGTGATATAGATTTGCGTGTATATATATATCCATATGAATTATTTGCTGAATCATTTGTAAGTTCATTTGAATATCATGTTTATTGCAAAATATTTGGCGTATACTTTTAATAGGCATGTTGTCTGATAATTAGACTTAAATAATCCTCTTACAATAATTTAGTATTGGTGATATACTATTATCCAGTACAAACTGTGTTACTGACAATTGCTTTAGTAAATTTTTATTTCTCTGATGTCCTGTTTATTCTATTTATGTATTTTTATGTTTTGACATTTTTATTTAGTGCATGTTTGCTACATGTACTGAATTAGTATATGTTAGGATGTCTTAATCATGGTAAATGCATAGTATGTCTCTATAGCTTTTTCGTATTTCCTTGCCCGTCCTTAACTGCTTCCTCCCTACTCAATTACATATGTTCTATTTCCATTGCTTTCCTTCAACTATCTCTTGTTTATATCTCTAACTTGAAATGAAGGAAGTATTTTCATTTGGGGGGTTTTTCTTTATAAAATCTAGCAGTGGCCATTCTACGTCAAACAGGAATATCTTTCTAGCCTTCACAAATTTGAAAACCACATAAGGTTTCCTTCAGTTGTATACATGGCTTTACAGTTCATATCTTTTGAGTTAGAAACAAGAGTTTGAAAGGACATTCTAAATCTCCATTATAAATATCAAATTACTTAAAAAATGGCTAACAGTGATTCACAGTATATGTGTGATTTATAGTTTTTATATTAATGTCATAAAATCATGAAGTATACCTGTTGACAAATCTGTTGCAAAGAAGTTGGCAGTGAGCTGCAATGAATATTTATTATGTAAGTTAGATATTTGGAGAAAATTTTATATGTCTATATTATGTTAACACTTCATTAGCATATGCCCTAGCACATGTGGGAATACTTAAAGTTTCATTTGCACAGGAATCATGTTTCTTCAACATAATATATCATCCACTGGTCTCAGACCATGTGACTTTAAATCTAAATTGTTTACCTTTTTTAAGTATATGGACAAATTCAAATATGATCAAGAAAAAATAGAAAGCAATAGAACATTTAGTGTCTTAGTTACTTTCTCAATGCTCAGGCAAAAATCTCGTACTTACAAGTTTAGGTAAGAAAGGTCTATTGAGATCACACTTTGTAGATTTTTCAGTCCATAACTGGCTGGCTGTGAGGCAGTGTGACTTGCGGACAGGCATTATAGGGGCATAGCAGGCTACAGCAGCCAGAAGGTGGCAAAAACAAGACATGACCTCTGTGTCTTCTACTCCTTGTATTTCATCTTCAGAGTATGTACATTCACACCCCTAATCCTAGGGCACTTCACCCTAGCATTGTACCATGAATCAATTCCAGTGTCACATATTCCAGACCAGCCACCTTGGAAAAAGTCCCACCTGTGACCCCAGGAGGCTTTGAAGGGACATCTAGACAGAAACCATAACATTTAGCAGTATTTGAAAGTCTGAACAAAACATTTTTTTCAGAGGTAATTTTTGTACTACTTAGGTTGTCACTAATAGTAAAGCAGTAAAGCAGCCTGGGATCTAAAAATAGATCTTTACACACATGCATTTAATTTTTCTTTTCTTTTCTTCTCTTTCTTTCCTTCCTTTTCTCTTTCTCTCACTCTTTCTTTCTTTCTTTCTTCTTTGTTTCCTTTTTTCCTCAAGTAGGGCAACCTTGTTGAACAAATGTACACACTCTACAAGGTGGAATGGACATATCGCTGTCACCAGTACAGGGGAGCACACTGAAAAGGTAGCAAGATGTGAGTATGATGCTCCACTGGGACTCAATAGAGTTTTATAGTAAAGAAAAAAAAGTATTGATTTAAAAATCACATTTGCATCATATAAATCTACTCTTAAAAACTACAAATACTATTGTTTTTTAAAAGCAAGCCTTCTAGGGACTGAAAATACAGCTCAGTATTGTTGCCCCTGCCTGTCAAGTGAGGCCTTGAGTTTGATTCTCGGCATCAAAAAAAATATTGGGGCCTATCAAGCATATCTCATAAAATATACTTAGTTTTGTTAATTTTGTAATGGAAATGAGTTTTCAGAAATTAGACAAAACATCAATTAAGAAAAGTATGGATGCATATTTAAGTTAGACTATTGTTTGTATGGCTATTCCTATACTTTATGTACAGAGTATTTTTAATCTAAGTTTATAAATAAAGTTCTTTTTTTCCTCAAAATAAAAATGAAGCAAAAGCCAAGAAGTGGCATAAAAAGTTGAAATGGCACACAATTTAATATATTATAAGAATTTAATGAAAGATTACCCTTCCTGAGGAAGACAGAGTCTACTGAATCTCTAAATCTCATCCATGTCATGATTTGCAATGAACAAAGTTAGCAGCAGGTACCTTCAGATCTTGAATTTTAACAACTTTTATGCTGCAGGACAGTAATTAAGTTATTATCTGGAAGAAAAAGAAATCTTCACTCACCGTGAAAAGAATGTTTCTAAAGAGGATTTTTATGCACATGGAATAATTACCCATGCCTGAAGTTAGGGTAAAGAAGAGCTAAAGACAGAGAGAGGTTCAGCACTCCTGGGGCTAACTCCACTGCTAATGTCTCTACTAGAGCAGGGATGGGCTCAGTGATGGAGCACTTGTCTGCCTAGCATTTTCTATGCTTTATGTTTAATCTCCAACATTGTAAACAAATAAACATACCAGGCCGGAGAGATAGCTCCACGATCTAAACACCTGTCTGGCAAGCACAAGGACTTGGGTTCAATGCTGGATACTGCATGCTGTGCAGGTCCCTCACTGTACCAGCCAACAAAGCCGAGTGTGGTGGTATGTGCCTGTATTCTCAGTGCTGGGCAGGTTGAGACAGGAGAACCCCTACAACCTGTGTAGCAATGCCCTATAGCAAATAAATAAATAAATCTTAAAAATTTTAAGGACCATCAAATGAAATAAAAGTATTTTCATATATTTATAAAAATATGTAAGAATCTAAACTGCAGATGTGAATGCATTCTATATACTTACATGTCACATATGGATGTAATACATCTGTGACTTATGTATATCTATAAAATGTATATTCATAAAATAAGCTCTTTCTTTTTTTGGTATTGGGAATAAAAGCCAGGACTTTGCACTTGTGAGGCAGGCACTGTACTTCTGAGCCACATCCCTAGCCTGTATTTGCAAAATAATAAAGTTGATTTTTAACATTTTGGTAACAGCTTTATAATCTGTAAGACTGACCAATTTAGTGAAAAAGTTATAATAGCTATAATGTAACTCAATACTTTGCTATTCCCATATTTAATCATAGTTTTAGGAGCTGGAAGTATAGCTGAGTACTAGAAAACACTTAGTTCCAGCCACAGAAAGGAAAATAGAAAAACTGTGCTGATTTTTATGCTTTCACTATATACAAGCCTCCAATGTGTCTCTCATCTTTGAGCACCACACTGTCATATGTAAAAGAAAAAAGGTGCGATATTTCTTACTTGAGACAAATAGTATTTGCAGTGTTAAAAAGTGTTAGGTGTTTTAGCAATTTACGTTGGTGCCATCTATGATTTAAAAATGTTAGATTAACATGGAGAATGAGGGGCCGGTGAGACGGATCAGTGGTCTAAAGCACTTGCTCAGGCAAGGTTAGGCAAAAGGAATTCAGTTTTTCAAAAGGTCCATTACTTTTTATTTTCTTAACTTCATGGTACCTTTACAGACATGAAGATCTATATGCCTGTTGAGTTTTGCTTTAATAGTCAAACTCAGTTCAGCTGGTGAAGTTTTTTTTTTCCTCCTTTGGAGCAGGATCTCACTATGCAGCTAAGGCTCAGAGTAATCCTCCTGTTTTCGCCTCCCCAGCATTGGGATTATAGGCGTATGCCGTCAGCCCTGGACTCAGTGGCCGGCTCAGTGCACCTGCTGCCTGGGCCGGTGCAGCATGTGGTTTCAGGGATTGAACTCCAGCCCCTGTGTTTGCCTAAGCAGACACTTAGTCTACTGAACTATTTCACCAGCCCTAAAAGTTGATTTGTTTTATTTACTGGATATAGGATCTCACTATGCAATTCAGACACCAAGTAGGGAACAGCATGTGGTACCCAGGATAAAACTCAGATACTTGCGCTTGCCAGGCAGATGCTTAGACTGCTGAACTATCTCCCCAGTCCCACCTGGTGATATTTTTAGTATACCAATCTTTGAATAAGATTTCAAATTAAACAAGAAAAAATGAATGTGATATCCAATGAATTGTACTGAGTAGATTCAATTTATTGCTCTTGTATTGACTAGTGGAGATTCAAGAAAGACAACATTTATTATTTCTAAAAATAGACACCAAAAGAAATTTATATTTTATGACTCAGAATAATGTATTTATTTTTAATTTGTTCTATGATTAATTTATTAAGTAAAATGACTAATAAGAAATAAGGAAGATTTTTTTGTAAGATTTAAATGCAAATAATCCAATTTCAGAGCAGCTTTTGCAATTATATAAATTTGCCTACTCAAGGCACACACATGTTGTCACTCTAGGTCTGTTGGAAACACTCTGAGATTTATTTTCAATGTAATAGTAAATTTTTAATCAGATTCACTTTCTTGACTTCTGCTACCAATTACTGTGTGTTTATTCCTATCATTAGCAAGATTTTTTGAGGATGCTTTTATCTCGTTTGCTTCTAAAACTGCTGCAATTTTATTTCTTAAACCATCTACAAACATTTCACATGTTAAAAATATCCATGATCATCATGTTAGTTCTTCACTTTCTCCTAAACCTTTATTTGAAGCAATGAATCATGGCAACAGTCTTCATTTGATGAGCAGAAAATCATATTATGTCTCTCAAAAAAATACCAAGTCTGTGTGTTTTTCTTAGTGTTCTTACGTCACCAGTAACTACCCTTATTTATCACAGCTAATATGATGCTAAGTTGCAAATATTAACTTTCCTAAAACCTGAGGAGCACAGAGAGTTAGAAAAAAAGTTAATTGGAGTACCTGTTTGTGTATCTTTGAGTTGCCTTGTTTGTTTTTGTCTTTTTTTATTTCACTGTATTTTTTGTTTATTATTATTATCATTATTATTATTGTTGTTGTTGTTATTGTTATTGCCTGCTCAACCTGTGTTGTGGGTGGGGCTGATGCAGCATGTGTTGCCTGGGGTCAAACCATGGTCCCTGTGGTTGCCTAAGCTTTCCTAAGCAGTCACTTTAGACTGCTGAGCCATCTCACAGTTAATTGTTTTTAAGAGGAGGCTTATATTTTGCTTTTGGTGCTGAGGACCAAACCCAGGGCTTCCAGCTTGTTAGGCAAGCATTCTACCACTGAGCCAAATCCCCAGCCCCTTGTGTATGTTTTCATTGAATTAGCATTTGAATTCATAGTGAACAAGTAACACTGAGATGGCCCAGCCTCAGATTGGAGTTACTAGAAGGTTGCGCTGCCAACTTCAGATCCTTTGGTGCCTCAGCATCATGACCATGTGTGCCAGTTCCTTGTAATAAATCTCTTTGTGTATAGAAGCACATCCCTTGGTTCCTTTCCCAGTGCTGAACACTGGCTACAACGGGAAGCATTATATAGAAGCTCCTACTCGGGCTCTATGTCTACGTCTTCTTTTCCAAGTCTTCCTCTGAAATTAAGCTTGAATTTTATTTTCTGATCCATGCATTTGGATATATGCTCTCTCATCTGGATATTCAGTTTTCTTTATTATCACATAATTGCTATCATAGGTAACACCGTTTTAGATGTATACTAAATGCTAATAAAATAACATATTCTTTATTTAAATTAATCTATTCCTTAATTTGTTCATTAAATCAACGTTTTTTTTTTTTGTTTGTTTTGTTTTGTTTTTGCTTTAAACATGTACCACCCAGTCTACTAAACACAGTTTATTTTTGTATTTTAGGGAAGGGTGTACAGGGTGTTCAGGGTCTCACCACTAGAACAGACTCACAGTGATCTGCTTGTTTACAACCCCCAAGAGCTGAGATTACAGGCCTGCTCACCATGCCCAGTCTCAATTGTCCTCTCAGTACACCCCAGGGGCAGGACTGGCATGTCAGGCCTGGGGATTGAACCTCCAGCCCCTTTGCCTGCTTTCAGGAGCTTTTAATCTGCTCAGCTGTTTGGCCAACCCTTAAAACAGTTTACAGTAATTCACAAGGAAACATTACTTTCTTCTTCTTTCTTTTTTCTTTTTTGTCTTTTTGAGACAGGGTCTAGCTATGCAGTTTAAGCTGGCTTTGAGCTCACTTTTGTAGCCCAGGCTGGTCTCAAACTCACACCGATCCTCCTGCCTTAGCCTCCCAAGTGCTGGGATAGAAACATTACTTTCTTCAATGAATTTTCCTGTGAGGAACTAATAATATGGCATTTCATAAATAATGAACATACTATAATTTCAAACAGTAATTACTATTATGAAGAAAAGGTGGAAAATATGATTGTAGATTTAGATAAAGTGGTTAAGAGAAATCTGAATGGAGTAAATATAAGATGGAAGCTCTCAGTTTCAAACTGGATTATTCAAAAAATCTTATCAGCAAGGAATATTTGAGCATATTTTTGAATGAGCTGAAAAAATTAACCATACAGATGCTTGGGAATGGAAACTGGGAGGAAGAATAGAGAAATGGTAAACAGGAGGTCACTGGAAAGATAATGACGAGGTAGATGCAGTACCAGGTACTTGTCAGACATGTCCAGCTCCTAACCTATAGAAGAATTGGAATTGAAATTATTTTTAAATAAATTTTTTCTACAGGTATAATAACATTAAAAATCTCCAAGTAGGGTTATCCCATATTTAGCATAGGTCTTAAATATAATGACTTGTGTTTTTATCAAAGGAAGGATGAAGTTGGAGAGCTCAAAGCCCCAGGCAAAAGCCCAGGAGAAAACTGGAGCAGAGATGAGAGTGATGAGTTTCTGCCTTCAGCATCTGTGTGGAATTAATAGGACCTGGATGATGCAAGAAAGGATTTTCCCATAGAACTTTCTTTCTTTTTTTTTTTTCCCATAGAACTTTCAAATGATTGATGCTTGTCTTATACCTCAATATTATGAGACTTCTGTCTTCGATGGTTGTCTAAGAACTTCAGTTTTTTTTTTTTTTTTTTTTAAGACAGTTTGTGATAGTTTGTTGTAAAAACCCTGGGAACTTAATTTAAAAAGTCTACTGAGGTTGTGCTTGTTGTTCTGCACTATTTTTTGTTACTTTTTATTGATCTTTCCATATATTGATGTGTTTGTTCTGTAAAAATCCAAATTTTTTACTTTGAATTAAATACTGTTTTATATGTTTATCTTTTAATCTATCAAATGAATAGTTTTTATATGTGAATAACTGATCATTCTATTTTATGAGTAAATTGATAAATATAATGCAATCATTATTATAGAACATTTTGAGGCTTAAGTATAGTTTCCACAAAACTCTTGAGTTCAACACTCATACTGACTTTAAAATTGTCCTATACTAGTTGCCAGGAGTTGGTGGGTAGAGTGAATGAACAGATAGCACACAGAAGACTTTTTTTTTTTTTTTTGGCTTTTTGAGACAGGGTCTCACTGTGCAGTTCAGGCTGGCTTTGAGCTCACTTTTGTAGCCCAGGCTGGTCTCGAACTCACAGCGATCCTCCTGCCTCAGCCTCCCAAGTGCTGGGATTACAGGCGTGAGCCACCACGCCCGGCTCAGGCTCAGAAGATTCTTATGTTAGTAAAACTCTTCTATATAATCCTACAATGATGGACTCATCTCTTTATGTATTTCCTCAAATTTGTAGAATATGAAAAAACAAGAATATGCCTTGAGACAACTTATGGGTTTTAATGAGACAACATCGGTGTCAAGTTTATCAAGCATAATAAAGGTACCACTCCACGAGGGGATATTGATAGTACAGAGATCATGCATGATTAGGACAGGGACTCTGTGACTGTCAATACATTTTTATATTTATTTATTTATTTGTTTATTTATTTTTTTTTTTTTCAGAACCAGGGATCAAACTCAGGTCCTTGAACTTGCCAGGGAGGCACTTACACACCTGCGCTATCTCCCTAGTCTCTGTCAATACATTTTTACTATGAGCTTAAAACTGCTGTAAAATATAGTTCTGTGTCCTAGCTGCCTCCTCCAATGGATTCTAGACCATGTCCTTTCACAGTATACACTAATATTGACATTGTGTTACAAACGGTTCTAGTTAGCTTCCAAGAGCCGCTATGTTGTTTATTTTCCTTGAGATTGTTTCAATGTTGTCAAATGAAGATTGCTGTACTTGCTTATATCCCAGAAAGACTATAGATTCCACATCTTAATTGATTCTTACCTGGGGTGAGTTGGCACCACCTTCTTGGGGCATGCTATCCTGGAGTGTATGTCCTCATAATTCCCATGAATGCACAGGGAAGTATAGAAGGTACATGTGTGGTAATAAAGGGAACTTAGGGAAAACAGATTTGGAGGTCAGATTTGTCCTTATCTAAATATTAAAAATCATGTAGAAATCACATTTATATCCATAAATTGAATAGTGCTTGGACCAGGATTATGCATCCTCTCCCATCAGCCCCTACTTCTGGCATGCTGCTATTTTTGAAGAGTTATATCAATGCCAGACAACCTCAGTGCTATTTTTAAAAGCCTTTCTCAAATACTATTTCTGTTGCCTTGTCAACTACATATTAAATAAGGGAACTTGATTTCTTTTACCTTTTAGAATATTTATATTACACAGCTCTGTATTGCAAACATTAGATCATCCTCTCCTTTGGCAAATATTTATGAAAGTTTAATACCTGAAAAGGTTTAAATCGGACTATGAAGAATAAAAATAATATAGCAGACCCAGCTCATGACTTACAGACTAGTGGAGAAATAGACATCACTCATGATACCCTAAATGTTAATTGTGACGAAGATATTTGAAGTTCTGTATGAATTAGGAGAGGACCAAATTTACATATTGTTACATAATTAACACCCTACCAGAAACTGCTTTGTTCATCCACAAACTGCTTTATTCTTCCACAAAAATGACCATGGTGGCTCAGTGTCATAAATAATTTGAGAATACTTATTGAATAATAACAATCAAGGAAACAGAGACTGCCCTGCGATAGGGTTTCTAAATACATGCAGATATCACTTATGTAAAAGAAGGGTGAATGATCTGTTTCACTGCCTCCTGTTATCATTTATTTGGCGCTTTGATTTTCGTCTGTGTCTCTCATGTAAGAGAAACCTCATGACATTTAAGCGCACATCTCTGATTTACTTTTTGCTTAACATCTTCGTCTCAAGGTGCATCTGCTTTCTTCTCAGAAGGGAAGGAGATCAGGAGATTCAGCTGGGAAGGAGGCAGGGAAGGTGTAAGCATTATGTTCGCATTTCAACTCTGCCTCATAAGGATTATACACCTCACCTAATGCAAACGTGCACCACTCAGATAGGAAGGGATCAAAGGACGGGGCGAGAGGGAGGGAGCGAAGGAGTGAAGGTGCACTGTGTACTTCACCAACTTCCCACAGCAAATGGCATCATTAGGCCCTGCACAGAGGAGCTAATACGCTGAAATAACGAAAAGGTATGGTTTGCTTTCTCTAGTCATATAAATGAGAAATATAGACAGTGTCTGTGTACCATGTTGAACTTTTACATTCAGCTGAGCTAGCGTGGCAGAAATATTTCAGTGTTAGAGTTCTGCATATGTGTAAATGACCATTTGTGTGCCACATTTTAAATTTATTATGGATCCTGTTGTTAAAAAGGCGAAAGATTTATACTATCTGAAGAGAAACCAGAGTATCCTGTTGTTGATTCTTGAGAAATGCGCTATAGGAATTTCTATTTAAAAACCTAACCACGTGTGTAATTGGAAATGTCCCACAACCTCTACTGTAATCCACATTAGATCCTCCTTTGAGTTAAAGTTGAGTTGGTAGCAATAGTTCAATACTTCCCATAACACTAAATAGACACAGCTGGGAAATAGGTTGGTGTTGTAGATTCCTGCTAGTGTCACTCATCAAAATTGTACTCCCAATTCTTTCCTACTCATTCCTGAAAAGTTAAGAGTTAAATTTTATTTATTTATTTGCTATGGGGTCTTACTCCATAGTTAAAACTCTTAATGATCCTCCTATCTCAGCCTTCCCAGAATGCGCGTTACAGGTATCTGCCGCAGCACCAAGGTTCTGGCCCACAGTGCCATGCCCAGGACTCTGGGGCTGGCATGGCATATGGTACCATGAATTAGACCCTGGTCCTTGTACATGCTAGGCAGGCTCTCAGAAGACCTAGCTATCTCTCTGACCATTCTGTTCAGTTTAAATATATGAAAATATCATGGCCGTGGTGGAACACACCTGTAATCCAGGCACTGGGGAGGATGAGACAGGAGGATCACTAAGAGACTCAACTGCATAGCAAGATCCTACACTAAGTAAATGAATAACGAAAAAGATTTTTAAAAAATATGTTTTAAAATTGAAGAGAAATTTATTTTCCTTTTAGATTATTTTTGCTTTTTAAATATTTGTTTAGCTCAAATATTCAGAAAAGAATATTATTTTTATTAACTTTATTCTAAATGAATAATTATATAGCATATTAAAAATTGTAGACAAATGTTGAAATGTGAGATATAAGATGTAGACAGAACTTTAGAGAAATATTTCTGAAATGGATACATAGCAAGAGACTAATAATAGATTGCATATTATAAATAAGTTATTTACAAAGTTAAATGAATATAACAATGAAAATTATGTAAAATAAAAATGAAGAAGAAAGCATTTACAGATCAGTCATATAATAGTTCACTCTGTGCCTTATATTCATATAATTTGAATTCTGAAAGTACAAAGAGGTAGGCAATAAATATTTAAAATTTCTGAATTTAGTTGAAATTATAGCACATTTACAAAAAAAGAACCTTTTGCATAAGAAATTTGAATAAAATCATACCAAGATACATAAAAATGAAATTGTCCAAAACTAATTGTAAAGAAAAAAAATCGTTAAAGTACATGTATATGTACCAGGCCATGGTGGGGCTTGCCTGTAATCTCAGCACTTGGGAGGCTGAGACAGGAGGATCGTAGTGAGTTTGAGACTAGCCTAGGCTACAAAAAGTGAGCTCAAGGCCAGCCTGAACTGCATAGTGAGACCTTGTTTCAAAAACAAATACAAAAACAACAACAAAAAATATATATATATGAAAAAATTAGCTATGGAAAAACAAAATTAAATGTCATTTTATTCCTCATTAGAAGAAAGAGTAAGTGTTTAAGAAAGTAAACTAATTCAAAGTACCAAAAGAGAAAATAAAAGGTTCTATTGTGTGTGTGTGTATGTGTGTGTGTGTGTGTGTGTAAAAGATGCGGAAGAAGTACTATAAAGTCAGTGGAAAATGGAAATACACTTTTTAAAGTTTCTAATACGAGGAGAAAATATCATATCAAGGAATACATTTCTTATAGTCTCTATTTTGACACTAGAAATCAGCTTTTAGTACTACCTTCTTTGTACAGCTCCAAAGTGGAAAAGGACTGAAATAACTGCTGATGTTGGGAAACAAGGAAAAACTTATGTTAGAAAGACAGCAGGACGAAGAGCTGAGCAAAATTTGGTGGCCATGAAGGGAAGTTCATAAGCCTGAGAAAAATGACGTTGGAGGAAGTATGGATGTCCTGGCAAATGTTGGTACCCATTGTTGGTGAAAGAAGGCAAGAAAGAAGGGGTGATTAGGAAGCAGGGAGGGAGAGTTGTAAGGAAGGGGAGAGGGAGGCGCAGGTAGGGCACAAGAAGAGAGGAAGAACAGAGCTGGAGGTTTACTGAAACTGAAAACTAGTTTAAAATAAACTGCATTATCTCCATATTATTTTGGATTAGCTCCACATTACTGAAAAATTTCCAGGAAGGATACTATTTCATTTTCTAATTAACCTATCCAAACAAATAAATTTCTTCTATTTTAAGATAAGAAATCATTTTACTACTTGGAGCTAGATGCCTACTCCAGGTTAGGAAATTATTTGCTGTAAAAATTTGGTGAAAATGACACTTTGTTTCTTGTGCTCAGATGTTGAAAGAATGTATTCCAGAAACGTTGAAAACAGAATCTCTGAAGCCATAGGAGAGGAGAAAATATCATATCAAGAAAAAGAAGAAACCTATGGCTTCAGGAATCAAATAAAAACCTGAACTATTTTATTATTTTTATCTCTTTCTTTATTTTTTTTGGTGGCACTGGGGATTGAACTCAGGCCCTTGAGCTTGCCAGGCAAGCACTTACTCTACTGAGCTATCTCCCCAGCCCCTGAACTATTTTATTAAAGGAAGAGCATCTGAAAAACTAGGAAGAGATTAACTCCCACATGAATTAGTTGTAAGATTATTTCATTTGTGATTGTCAGGGACAGAAGAGAAGGTCTGAAATGTTCATGGCCAGGTCAACGCCGTCAGGTCGGCTGGACTGTAAGAACCACATAGTGGAGGGTATTTATCGTGTCCAGAGCAGGTGGCAGAACCTCCTCCGGGTTCCACAGGGAACTGGAAGCCTTATGTAGGACTCTGTGTAGATATCCCGCTCAAATGTAGCTACATGGTTTCTTTGAAATTAAAAAGCTACTGGGTATTATGTCATCATGTTTTTGACAGTAGATAGCATGAACTGTGGAAATTTGTATTTTATCATGAAGGAAAAGTGTTGAGATGGCAAACCTACAGCATATATGACATAGCAGACATGAACACGGAAAGCTCTGCAAGTTTTGCCATCAATTAAACATTTTCTAAGGTTTTTTTTTTTTTTTTAAATCACTTACTTTTTGGTTCCTATTTAAAGTGTGGGATAGCTGGGCATGGTGGCTCACGCCTGTAATCCCAGCACTCGGGAGGCTGAGGCAGGAGGATAGGTGCGAGTTCGAGACCAGCCTGGGCTACAGAAGTGAGCTCAAGGCCTGCCTCAACTGCATAGCGAGACCCTGTCTCAAAAAGACAAAAAGAAAAAAAAAAAGTGTGGGAAAAGGTCTTATATCCATTTGACATTATGCCACTCTAGGTTTATATGGTGCTTATAGAATTTCAGGATT
Organism: Myocastor coypus; assembly: GCA_004027025.1. NCBI lineage: Eukaryota > Metazoa > Chordata > Mammalia > Rodentia > Myocastoridae > Myocastor > Myocastor coypus. The sequence goes on along the minus strand of PVJA010027559.1, from coordinate 6,803 downwards.
TCTTTAGATCATATTATCCTAAAGAGGAGAATTAGCATTGCTCTGAAATAGTTCTGTGAAACCATTTTACTTATTTTTCTAATTAAAAGAAATCTGTTTTTACTATTTTTCAGCTATAATTGAAAAAATATTAGATTGATGAATAAAAGTGTAACATATGCGATGGTCTCTCATTTATACTTAGAGACACCATCTAACAAACTTCATAAGAGGATACTGAACATTTTGAAAATATATCTAAGTTTAGCCCAGACAGGCTGCTAACTTCTATTGGGATATTTTCAATACCAAACTTTCATTTCTTTCAAGCTATTGTGATAGTACTGAATTTTATGCCTTTCCAAGGACACAATACTGCTGTATGTTAATTGCCTTAAAAGAGTAAAGAATTTCATGAACTTTCTCCTAGCTATCAAAATGGTTTACAAGTCTCAGGTCAAAGTGCAATACAGTATTGAGGTTTACCCTGTAAGTCATGTATCTGTATCCCAGCATTTGCTTTTGTTTTATTTTTATTTTATTTTATTTTATTTTTTTTGTGGGACCGGGGTTCAAACTCACGACCTTGCACTTGCCCAGCAGGCACTTGTGCCTCGGAACCATCTCCCCAGCTCCCATGTATCCCAGCATTTGAAAATGACAGTAAGGTACATCCATGGATTCACTGAGTTCACTATAAATTGAACTTGATTATAGATTTGTTTTTCTTTTTTGGCTGGCTCAGGCTACTGTGGACATGGGGATCTAGCTACCGTCCCCTCTGCCTGACTGGGCTTGCCTGCACAGGAGCTTAAAGCACTGCGCTAATGTGAAAGCTCCCGTGATTTTTTTCTTACCTCGTCTCTACAAGCTCTTCCCTTGATGAGCCACAGGGCTTTCTCTGGTCTCCCAAACTTAATGCCAGTACAGAACTTATATTTAAAAATCTTTGAAAGATTGTACTCCAAGATGTTAGTACACCACCGCTCATCTCAGTGCACCCTCAACCTCGTGCATAATGACAGGGATATTGGTGGGAGGCCCACATAGTCATTTACTGTACACATCTGTGGTAGTGCTATGAAATGCTACATCTAAGAAACTGCCTCTTCTTTAACAGAATTTCTGCTTTTATGGCTTGTTTTTTATCTGGAAAGTGTGTGATCTTATGATTCTATTTTAAAGATTTAAGTAAGTTTTTAGCTTTAAGACTTTCAGGTTTTTCTCTTGAAAATGAAATGAAACTGTACTTTAGTAGATTACCAGCTGTTTTGTTCTTTGGAAAGTTAATTAGATATCACCATGGATTTCTGCCAGTCAGCTATTTTAATTACACACCCTCATCCATTTTATATCAAAAGTGGTGTCTCTACCCTTGCCTTTGTTCTTTTGTTTTAGTTCCATACATACTTTATTTCTTTCAGCATCCCAAGTTTTCAATATGTAAAAGGTTATCTCTCTCTCTCTCTCTATCTCTATCTCCATCTCCATCTTCATCTCTCTGTCTCTGTCTCCGTCTCCGCCTCCGTCTCTGTCTCCGTCTCTATCTCCATCTCTCTATCTCTATCTCTGTCTCTGTCTCTGTCTCCGTCTCCGTCTCCGTCTCCGTCTCCGTCTCTATCTCTATCTTTATCATCTCTATCTCTATCTGTATAGCCTTGTTCTTCAAAACTGTTGCTTTTACCTTTGTTACTCAGTTTTGACCATCTGCTGGAGTCAGAGAGACCAATGCAAAGACTATATTCCATAGAATTATACCAGATGAGTTTTCAAATCTAATTGATTGATTAATTGATTGATTGATTGATTGATTATCGGACTGAG